>PVLC010046836.1:0-11319 GCA_004027655.1 Graphiurus murinus | reverse complement strand
AACTGGCCTGAGGCTGCATGTGAAGTTAACTATTTATTGACCCCCTGCCACAATGTGCAATGTGTCCTCATGCTAGTTGATGGTTCAATATGCCCCAGTGACCTTGAGAATTGGAAGTTTGTCTTCTAGGCAGTATGATGTGTATCTAACCCCCATATCTGAGTATATACTGGGGGTAGACATATTACAGGGATTGACTGTGCAGATAACTACCGGAGAATGCATGTGGTAAAGATTATAACTAGAAGACATCCCCATCATGCTCCTCTACAACTCCCTAAGCCACAGTTAAAGTTACCAGAAGGGTATGAGGAAACTGGACAAAGGATACTAAAGCTAGAAGAGGCAAGTGTAATTCTTCCAATTCATAGCCCATTCATCCCTACTGTGTAGCCAGTGCAAAAACTTGATGGTTGTTGGCAAATGACAATGGACTAATGGGAAGAAATCTGAATTATTTAATACCAATTTGAAGGAAAAGAAATATGTGCCTAGATAAGAGAAAAAACCCCACATAATGATAAGGTGTTCTAGACAACAAAGGCAAGTTGTAGAGCACTCACTCATTCATTCCAAAAATATTAGCCAGGCGTGATGGTGCACGCTTGTAATCCCAGCATTTGGGAGGCTGAGACCGGAGAATCCGGGTTTGAGGTCAGCCTCAGCTACCTAGTGAGGCCCTCTACAACTTAGTGAGACCCGGTTTCAAAATAAAGAATTAAAAATAGGGCTGGGAGTATAGCTTGGAGGTAGAATGCCCCTGGGTTCAATTCCTAGTACCACAAAAAAAGAAAGAAAAAAAAAGAATAAAACATAGGGCTGAGGGTATAGCTCGGAGGTAGAACGCCCCTGAGTTCAATCCCTAGTACTGCAAAAAATAAATAAGGAAAGAAAGTAAGAATAAAAAACAGGGCAAAAAAACCCCAAAACACCAAAAATATTTATTGAGAACCTACTTGTTGGTGATACAGCAGTGGAAAGAAGAAAGAGCCCCATCTTTCTAAGGATGCAAATGCAAATTCTTATTCCAAGATCACTTCCTAAAATGATTCTTCAGTAAAAAGCTGGCTCAGTTCAAAGATGAATGATCATAAGAAAAAATGAAATTGTATTATGAACATGAAAAGTGAATAAATATAAAGTAGAAATGGAACTTAACAGGTAAATAAAGAATATAGTTCTTCTATTCATATAAACCCTAATTTCACATATAAAAACAAGTGTCTATGAACTCTCAGCCCAGCATGGTGATTCACACCCATAAACCCAGAACTTGAGAGACTGAGACAGGAGGATCCCAGTTTTGCAGCTAGCCTCAGAAGCTTGGCAAGACTCTATTTCAAAATTAAAAATAAAATAGGGCTGGGGGTATAGCTAGGAGGTAGAAGTCCCTGTGTTTTATCCTCAGTATCACATATACACATATAAAAAAGGAGTTTATGAATTCTCAAAAACTAAAAATGATGATTCAACTGAAAGCCTCTCCTAATGCAGCTTTAAAAGTGTTTGCCAGTCGGGTATGGCACACACTTGTAATCCCAGCCTTTGGGAGGCTGAGACCGAAGGATCCAGGTTCGAGGCCAGCCTCAGCTACCTAGTGAGGCACTCTGCAACTTAGTGAGACCCTATTTCAAAATAAGGAATAAAAAATAGGGCTGGGAATATAGCTCAGAGGTAGAATGCACCTGAGTTCAATCCCCAGTACCACACACACAAACAAAGTATTTGCCAGTACTGGAAACATATATTCATAAGTGTGAACTTCCACATGCAGTACAGAAACAAGACCTTATGCCTCTACAAAGTGGGGGTTGGAACCAAGAATTATGTAGGGTGGACAAGAAAAATATATGCATTTCTAAAAAAGAAGATAAATAGTCTTTGCAATGAGAAAAAGAAAGTTGCCCTTGAGATTTTGTAAGTCTAGGCCTGCTACCATATAAATTTATAGTTTTGAATTTGGACTACTTGTGCAGTCCAGGAAAACCATGACAGAAAATTAAAGTGGTCTTATATTGGCAATTCTGAAAGACCCCTAGAAGAAACATATGTAAAAATTTCTGGTGAAATATCTATTAAGCTAAAGATCATCATGATTTCTATAGATTTTTAGGGACAAAATAGGAGCATATGATCTCAACTGTAAACACAAAACAAAATAAACCCCACAAATTAGTAGAAACAGTAACCAGCAGAATTCAACTTTTGAGGACTAGAAATATCATGTCAGAACCATAAAATGATTATCTTTAATGTATAAAGAAAAAAGATGAAAACTAAGGGATTGTAAAAACTTAATAGGTAGATTAGATAAAGAACTCATGGAAAAAAATTAAATACAGTGGAAAAAAGAATGAACTGGAAGATAGTTCTGAGCAAATCATAGAGAATGTGCATCAGAGGGGAAAAAAGTGAAAGAAAATATGAAAGTAAGTTAAAGACACATGGAAAGTGTCAGAAATGAGAAAGTCTAAATACATCTAATTGGAGTTTCAAAAAGAGAAAAGAGGGAAAAGCATGGGAACCAAGATTGGAAATAAAGAGTTGAGAAGTTTTTAGAACTCAAGAGAAACATTGATCCAAAGACTCAAAAATCTCAACAAGTGTGAGAAGCATAAGTTTTAAAAATCCATACCTACATACATTTATATAAAACTGCAGAACACCCAAGTCCAATGAAAAAACTTGAGTGTTTCAGAGAGAAAAAACAAATAATCTGTAAAGAAAAGATAGTTGCATGGCTGACTTCTCAAGTACTGCCAAAGTCAGGAGATAGTGTAATAAAATCTTCAAGCTGCTGAGAGAAAATTGTTGTCAACTTAGAATATTTGTTTTGCTATCAAATAAAATAGGCCATTTCCATACATGTCAAAACTGAGTATAGACTACTAATAGACACTCTCTGCAGGTACTTGTAGGTCCTGTACTTTAAAATAAAACAAATTGAATCACAAAGTACTTCAATTCAAAAAAGGAAAAGTGAAGAATAAACTTAAAAATGTTTGTAAGTCCAAAAAAAAAGTTGTTAAACAAGAGTATGAATAAGCATAGAAACATGACTAAGAATGAAAGGTAAAATGAAATGTGATTCAAGGAATTAATGTACTAAGGTCTTTGTATTGTATGAGAGGAAAATGGAAATGATTAACTTTAAACTCTATGTTTAAAATTAGTGTAACCATTTGAGGGGATATAAAATGTTCCATATGACTTAAAAATGAATGTAAGAACAAAACTAGCAGCAACTAATCAAAAGAGAGCAAAAAATTGGGAAATAAAATCACAGAAAAAATAGGACAAATTGAAAGCACAAAATGAGAGACTAGAAATAACAATAAATAGATTAGCAATCACAATACATTTAAACAGATCAAACTTATTGACTACAAGATTGATATCACATTCATTATCATATTAGCAAAAAAAAAAAGTAGTTCCATGCTGCTTCACAGAGATAGACCTAAAAGTCCAAATAATAAATACAGTAACATTTCAAAACATGATGAGCATAGGAATTATAAAAAATAAGATAGCTTTTGGGAGCAGCAGGAAGGGGATACATAATTGAGTTTAGAATTATTCTTGACTATGTTAAAAATATATTTCTTAAGTAGACAACTGCTAAAGTGTACGTTCAATAATTTAGTCTTTCCTGAGAATGCAGCTCAGTGGTAGAGCACTTTTCTCACATGCACAAAGTCCTGGTTGGATCTTCAGCACCATAAAACAAATTTTGGACTTTATCCATTTTAATATGTAAAACATTTAATGAATTCATTTTTAGAAATATTATAATAAAAATTTTTAAAATGAAAACACATTATTTTCAATTTAAAAGTGCTCTAAAGTATATGATCACTAAAAGAAATTAAGGAAAGAACGAGCTTATGAAAAACATAGAAGAGGAAAAAAACATGAAAATGAAAGCTTTCAGAGGAGCAAAGAAAGTATATAATGATCATAGCCAGCATAACCGTTTGGCCATCTTGCTCCATACTATGTCCTTAGCACCTAGAACACTGCCTATTTCTTGGGTGACCCATTGGTAAATATCTATTAAATTTGTGGCCAGTTATTATGGGGAAGAATGAGACTTTCAAATGATTATGAAGAAGAAGACTGACATGGAGGACAGGTGAAGAAAAGCTCAGAGTTTTGAAGAATGGAGCAAACTTTCAGTAGAGATGACAAAGTGAGTTTAAACTTTGAAGTTTGCCTTGTGTTCCAAAAGTATGATAGTGAAAGCTAAATTAAAAAAAAAAAAAAAAAGAGCACATGTACATGAGCGTGTGAATGTGTGCGCTCACGCATACAGGGAAAAAAATCTAAGGAAAAAAAACCAAGATATATACCTTCTTTGATGAGAAATGGGGAAAAATGCAAAAATATGAGCTGAGCTAATGAAGGAGTAACCAGCATTTTGGTGCTTGAGGAGTAAAGGTGACTAAAGGACTCTGCTGTCAAACTGGGTGTGGTGGCCCTCAACTGTAATCCCAGTACTCGGAGGCTAAGACAGAAAGATCACAGGTTTGAGAAACCAGTCTCAGCAACTCATTGAGACTTTCAGAAAACTAGTGAGACCCTGTTTCAAAATAAAAAATAAAAAAAGGCTGGGGGTGCAGCTCAAAGATAGAATGCTGAGTTTTATTCGTAATTGCAAAAAAGAGGGGGCAAGTTTTGCCAGAGATGGGAGTAGGGACTTTCTAGTTCCTGGGAAAAGGCTAAAAAACACCTTAGCAAGTTATAGTCTAGAAGGATATGGTCCAGGAAATGTGGCTGGGCCCTTAATGTACTTCATTTTTATCAAAACCCAATATACTTTTATAAAACTTGGCTCCAGAGAGTGGTCTAGAACCTGAGTGTATACAAACAAAATCTCCATTCAAAATGGATGTGCCAGAGTCCTTGAGACACATGATAAGAAGCACAGTTAAGGGAAATCTGGAGGATGAGATAAATGAAAAACCCTCCAGCTAGGGCTAGGAGTGTAGCTGAGTGGTAGAGCACTTGCCTTGTTTGTGAGAGGCCCTGGGTTCAATACTGGTACTACAAAACATATAAAGATAAATAAATAAATACATAAATAAATAAACCCCCTCAGCTAAACACACCTGAAAATGTTGGCTGCAACTTAACAAATATGTAAATGAAGACCACTTTAAATATATGTTTTGTCAGGGGATGAATTAAATTGTGACCTGCTCCCATAGACTTAGTAGAGTGCCAGGGGAGTCAGAACCAGCCTAGGTGAACAGACAGGAAGGAAGTTTTGGGATAGAATTGTATCAAGTGGCCATCTTGAGAGAATGCGGATCTTCACTGGAGGATATAGCAGGTCTCACATGACTCCAGGGGTAGAGATCCAGGAGGTAGCTTTGCCATGTCCTTCTCCCTGCCTTTCTTCCATCTGCTTTAATCAGAAGGCATAGGAGCAAATGTACCTGCAAGAATAAACCCTAGCAAAGGTCCCCAGTTAGCTTGCTTTTGAGTAGAAACATGGACCACAGAGGCCCATCAGATTATGACTTGGAATGAACATCCTGTGCTCCTTCGGGAAGAGAAACGTATTGAACATGAATAAAAAGCTGGACAAAATACAACCTACAGACTTCTGCTCTTGGCAATATGACAGGCATATATTTTCCTGTTGTTACCATAAAGCAGAGCTGAAAATCCTGGGGAATAGATAGATAGATAGATAGATAGATAGATAGATAGATAGATATTAACATATATATATGTATAAAACTAAAATATATGTTTTGCATATAGTTGTATATATAGTGTTATCATAGATATATATACACATATTTGCATACATATATAAAACAGCTCACATATATTCATGTTACACACATACACACACACACACACACACACACGTACGTATGTATAACATGAAAAGGCTGAAGGGCAGAGAGAAGAAATCAGACCAATTAGAGACCATGGGATCATTAGGAAGGAGGGTTGTTGCTGTTGTTTTCTGTTAGAGTGCCCTTTCAATGGTTTCTAATATAGTTCTCAACTCTGTTTACATTTTCTTTTTCTCTTCCATTTCTTTGGGAGCTTTAACTACTTGTTGATCTTCTCATGGTATTTTATCATCTCTTCTTTGAACTCTTGCATATTTTATTTAACTTCTTCTTTTTCAAAGACCACACATGTTTCAATCTCTCAAGAGAATATAAAAATTATACAATGTGTGCTTTTTCTTTTGGGTTAGATTTCCATCTCCTTTGTCTTGGTGGTGGCTATGTACACACATGTGTATAATGTCTGTGCCTAAGTGCTATGTTTGGACTTTCTGGCTGTTACATGTCTTTGGACACAAGCTGCTTCCTTGAAGCTAGTTTTGATGATGGGTAGTGTGGGGAGGTTTAGGGCAGGGATCCAAGTCAGTCTTAGGCCTCAATTCAGGTTTGTGGCCTTAAACATCTTTCCCCAAATCTGTTATTTTCTGTCATGAGGATACTATGAAAATCACCAATGAATGAAAAGTACTCAACATCATTAGTTATCAAGGAAATGAAAATTAAAATCACAACACAATACTACTACACATCTGCTTAACTGGGTATAATAAAAATAACTGACCTTATCAAGAGTTGAAAAGTCCAGACTGTCACACACCACTGGTGGAAAGTGTAAGCTGATATAAACATTTTGAAAAAATAAAAAAACATTTTAAGTACTAAATTTAAATATATATATATATATATTTAAATATATATATATTTGTTCTTACTCAAAATTTCTGTATTCATGATTGGGTAGGAATATAGAAGGGATGTTTACAATGTCCAGGATGGTAGTTATACGAGTTGGTTAACTTTAGAATTCATTGTATATGCTGGGTATGGTGGCACACACTTGTAATACTGGTACTGAAGAGGCTGAGACAAAAGGATTTTAGGTTCAAGGATAGCTTCAGCAATATAGCGTGACTCTCAGCAACCTATCAGGACTCTATTTCAAACAAAAAAGTTAAAGGGTGGGGGCTGGAGGTGTATCTCAGAGATTGAATGCCCTGGATCCAATCCTCAGTACCCCCGTAACACACACACACACACACACACACACACACACACACACACACACACCAAATTTATTGTATATGTTTATTATATATGCACTTTTTGTATATATCTTATCATTTAATAAAAATGTTTATCATTAGAGAATACATCCAATACTATTTTTCAAAATTGGCTACCTGCTATGTGTAAATAATTTACTGTACTAATAATAGTGCTAAAATAAATGCAGAGCAACAAATGAGTGGCTCAGGCTTAGATTATTTCATGAAAATCATCTTTTCAATTTAGATAGTGTTATTAGTATTTGTTTAGGTCAGACAGTCATGAAATGTTGGTGAACTATTTGACACATTCTGTTACCAACCTCTAATTATTATCCTATGGATTGCTAATTAACTGCAGGTTAACCATAGCTCTTCCATCTCTCTTAATTTTTAACTTTTCAGAGGCTAGATATGAATGTAGGGAGCAAACAGGGCTCTGGGAAGAGGGGGTTATTCACTGTGCTGATCCAGTACTTACCTGGGGGTCATAATGACAGAATAGAACAGTACCCTTGTTCTGAGTAGTGAAATAGTCATTCTTTTTAGGGCTAAACATTAATTTCTTATATAAAACATCAACTAGATGCAACAAAAGATAGAGAGGCAATAAACTAAGTAAATCATTTATTTATGGAGTTATTCGAAAAATCTTTGTTGATGTTTACGATGTTCCTTTTAAGTACAATTGCCATTATAAAGAACTAAAGTCTGGTAGCAAGAGGTGGAAAACACACAATGAAGTGCTATGTAGCCAGCACAGATGTGTGCATAGTTACAGTGAGGCCATAAAAGAGAGAGTCTTACTTGAAAGAGTCAGAAAGGACTTTATGGAAGATTACCTTAAGTTGACTATATATAATTATTTTCATATTATTGAAATTATTGATCATGCAATCCAGAAGTTTACAAACATGGTAAAAGTGGCTAATTAACTAGTATTTTTTACCTATCAGCTTCATTTAAAAAAAAATGGCAAGGACTAAGAAAGAAAGCCAAGAAGGGGAAAAATAGTGAATAATTTTGAGAGTAGAATCCTCTAGTTATGACCACTAAAACCTCTAGTTATTTTCTTTGTAGCTTTGTGTTTGTTTACTGTGACTCTCCAGTTCTGACCAGGCACTGAAACCTGAAAATTTTGTAGGACCACCCTCACCCATGCCTCCCTTCCCCCACACCTCTTGTCAAAGCATAAGTAGACCCTGTGTGCACACCTGTGAGATCAACTTTCCAGTCTGAATATCTTACATAAAATCTTTTGAAAGCAATAGGGTGCACCCACTTATAGCTGTAGGAATGGGAGCCAATTTTTAATTTGTTCCTTCTGTTTGCTGAAAATATAGTATTTCCCTTTCAAAGACTTTATTAGAAATCTGGTTTTCTTATGGGAACACAGACAAGCAATTTACAGTGATGCATTAGTGATGACGGTTAGAGTCAAGGGGTTCTTCAGTTATTAGGAGTCTGCACTTTTAAAAAAGGGCTTTAAAGTTACACAAAGATTTCAGATTTTAAAGGAGCCAACTCAGAAAGGAGAAAAGGAATAGTTGGTAATGGCAACCACGATGACAGTAAAGATAATGATGACCACGGCAATACCTGATGATACATCAGGTACCAGGCAGAGTGTCTCACATAACTTCTCCTGAAGGGGTAGGTACAAGTGGATGACACAGCATTGTTAGGTTTAGGTCAGGAAGTCTATTATAAAAATGGTGATAGCAAGCAAGCAAGAAAGAAACTTGTTTTAAGTTATTTTTTAAAGTATAAAAGCAAAGAAAAAATAACCTGTTGTCCAAGAACAATGGTGCTGTTTTGAAAAACAAAAAACAAACAAACAAACAAAAAATGTAACTCCCCATCTATCTTGCTTCTCTGTTTTCCCTCAAGAAGAATGATCTAGAGATGGAAAGTGATGAGATGAACCTGGAAAGGTGGAAATAAGCCAAACAGAAGCACAATGAGTCTGAGAGGATCCCTAACCACTCTAAAGGAGTCTGCTTAATAGCTAGAGTGAGTGAAACCACAAGGTAAGAAAGAACTTTCAAAGGAGAGCAGCAGCAATCTTAGAATCTTAGAATATAGAGGACCGCTAAAAGACTAGTGATGTGTGTGTGTGTGTGTGTGTGTGTGTGTGTGTGTGTTGTGTATGTGTAACTCTTGTTATTTTATAAACAGAAAAAAATATATTCCACAAATTACTTTGAGATTTTAAGAAAGATTATTGCACGTTCTAGATGATAAGTAACATTTTTATTTTTAGCACATTAACACTTTGAAAAATGGGAAGTGTTTAATAACCAAAGACAAAATATGCTCTCTAGCCATGAGAACCAATATCAATTGTTCCTGCCTACAGATACATTAGTGATATTAGCTACTGCATGTTCGCCCATTAAGTTATTTGCATTTAACACATGTGGTTGAATTTTAACTCAAATTTGGATCTTTTTTTATTATGGAAAATGTCTTTTTGTGTGTGTATGTGTGGTATTAGAGATTGAACCCGGAGCATTCTACCCCTGATGTACACTCTCAACCCTGTTTTGTTTTTTACTATGAAACAGGGTGTCAGTAAATTATCACATGCTGGTCTCAAACCTGCTATCTCTCAGTCTCCCATATACTGAGATTACAGATGTGCACCATGGCACCCAGTTGTCTTGTAAAATATCTTAAAATGTAGCATAATAATAAAAAGCTCTGGGCATGTAAAACATGCATTACAAAGTAGTACAATAATGAATGGCAGGAATAGTCACTATTTCTGGAATAAACTATAGGAATTTCAAGTCTCAAAGCCTTTCTCTGGTCACTCCATGTGATGCTCTCTAATCAAAAACTACTGGATATAGTCTGAAATTTTTACTAATAGCCAATTCTAACCATTAAATGATCATGAAGGTTTTGAAGAAAAAATATCTATGTTTGTATTTATTTATTTATTTATTTACTTACTTACTTACTTACTGTTTTGGGGATTAAACCAAGGCCTTGCAAATGCTAGGCAAGCACCCTACCACTGAGCAACATACCTCACCCTAAGAATGTCTAGTTTGGGAATTTGTATGTCACCCAAAGCTCATGTGTTAAAGACTTGGTTTCTAGGCAGTGGTTATATTTGGAGGTGGTGGAACATGTAGAGGGTGGAGCCTAGTGGAAAGAAGTTAGATATATGGGAACTCCCATGAAGGGGGCACTGGAGCCTCAGTGTCTCCCCTCTCTGCTTCCTGGCTTACAAGAGATGAGCAGCTTTGCTCTACTACATGTTCCCCATTATGATGTACTGTCTTGCCTCAGGCCCAAATGCATGAGCCAACCAACCATGTACTGAAGTTTCCAAAACTATGAGCAAAAAATAAACTTTTGTCTTCTAAGTTAATTATCTTAGATATTTTATTATAGTGATGAAAAAACTAACATTATAGCAAGGGCACAATGATTCAAAAGAATTCTTAGGTGTTGAATGTGAAGGAGGCTAAGAATTTTTAAAGAGGTATATAATCATCAGGCAGCTATATATTTTTCAATAAAAAAGATCTCATAATGTATTATTTAATAATTAGTATTAGAAAAAAGTGGCATTAAAAACCCTCTAACATTTATAATCACATGTTTTTATACAAAGGGTCAAGACAACTCAATGAGGGACAAAGGGTTTTATTTCAACAAATCATGTAAGTACAACAAGATATCCACATAAAAATGAGATAACTTAGGCCTCCATGCTCTATCATTTACTCAGATTTGATTGTTGCACATTAATGCACAAATTAAAACTCTAGAAGTATTAGAAGAAAATATAGCAGTCATATTCATGATCTTGAGTCAATCAATTATTTCTTATACATGACACAAAAAGCTCAAATGATACAAGACTGATAAACAATAAAATATCATTAACTATAGACTCCATGCTCCATATTAGATCCTCAAGATATACTCATCTTATAATTGAGAACTTGTACCCTCTGGCCAATATTTCCCCATTCCCCCTGCCACCATCTGCCTTGGCAACCATCATTCTACTCTTTGTTTCTGTAAGTGAAACTTTTCTATATTCCACATATTATTTGTCTTTTACTGCCTGATGTATTTTGCTTATTAGCCTCCAGTTTCATCCACATTGTGAAAAAATGGCAGGATTTCTTCCTTTTTATGGCTGGAAAATATTCTGTGTATATATACCACATTTTCTTTATCTATTCATCCATTAATGTACACTTAGGTTAATTCCTAAT
>PVLC010046835.1:0-11287 GCA_004027655.1 Graphiurus murinus | reverse complement strand
ACACACACACACACACACACACACACACACAAAAAAAAAAAAAAAAACCAGAGCTGGGAGTAGTGGCACATGCCTGTAATCCCAGTACCCAGTACTTGGGAGGTTGAGGCAGGAGGATTGCAGGTTCTAAGTCAGTCTCAACAATTTAGTGAGACCTTCATCAATTTAGAAGGACTCTGTCTTTCTAAGGTAAAAAGGTAGAAAGGAAGCCAGGTGTGGTGGCACATGTCTGTAATCCCAGTACTTGGGAGGCTGAGATAGGAGGATTACAGGTTAGAAGACAGCCTCAGAAAGTAGTAAGACTCTCATCAACCTAGCAAGACTCTGTTTCCAAATAAGAAATAAAATTGGGCTGGGGGTATAGCTCAAAGGTAGAATGCCTCTGGGTTCAATCCCCAGTACCAAAAAAATAAAAAATAAAAAGGGCTGGGATATAGTTCAGCTCAGCGGTAGAGCACCTCTATTTTCAATCCCCAGAACTGCCAATAAAAATAAAAATAGCCAGGCATCTAGCAGGGCGTGGTGGCCCATGCTTGTAAATCCAGTACTTGGGAGGCTGAGACTGGAGGATCCGGGTTCGTGGCCAGCCTCAGCTACTTAGTGAGGCACTCCACAATTTAGTGAGACCCTGTTTCAAAATAAGGAATAAAAAATAGGACTAGGGAAGTAGCTCAGTGTTAAAACTCCCCTGGGTTCAATCCTAAATATGAGAAAAACAAACACCTGAGGATGGATGCCTTATGAAGAAGCGAGATGTATTAGGCTCACAGTTTTAGAGTCTGGAATTCCACCCGTTTGGTCTCTGGTGAGGACCTTTGGGTATATCCCAACATGGTAGATGGCATTACACAGCAGAGGAGTGTGAGTGGCAAGTGGCATGTGTAGAGGAGGGAGAGGACATTTGGTGAGAGAGGAAGTGAGACACAGAGGCTACACTCACATATATAGTATGTATGTATGTATGTATGTATGTATGTATGTATGTATGTATGCATGTACATACGCACTGGGGATTGAACCCAGGGACGTCCTACCTCCAAGCTACACCCCAGCCCTATTTTGCTTTCATTTTTGAAAGCAAAAATCTCTTTAGGTTGATGAGAGTCTCACTACTTTCTGAGGCTGTCCTTGAACCTGTGATCCTCCTGTCTTAGCCTCCCAAATACTGGGATTACAGGTGTGTGCCACCACACCCGGCTTACACTCACTCTTCTATAACAGCCAGCTCTCCTGGGAACTAATCCATTCTTATGAGACTTAAGCCACTTCAGGAGACCAGCATTCATCCCTTCAGGAGGGCAGTCTTGACCCTGTCACCTCCCATCAGGCCTCACCTTTCATAGGTCCCACTGCCATTCAACACCATTACATTGAGGACCAAGCTTCCAGCACATGAACCTTGGTGGTGGGGGGGTGGGGACCAGCTGAACTATATCCAAACCATAGCACCATGAAAACTTTAGTAAAAGCTATATAACTCACCAAGGATTTGGAAGTTGAATTTGTTTGGAGAAATTGAATTTGTCCCAACATTGAATATGGGATATTCTACCTCCAAGATACACCCGTAGGGTCAACTCTTTAAGCTGTATTCCATACCTCAGATACTTCATCGTATATATCTTATTTTGCTTTGTTTTGTTTGGAACTGGGGATTGAACCCAGGTGCTCTCTACCTCTGAGCTACACCCCCAGCCCTTTTACTTTGTTTTTAAATTGTGTGTGTGTGTGTGTGTGTGTGTGTGTGTGTGTGTGTGTGTTACTGGGGATTGAACACTCAGGCATTCTACCTTCGAGCTACAACTGGCCCGATTTTATTTCTTATTTTGGAAACAGGGTCTCGCTAGGTTGATGAGAGTCTCACTACTTGCTGAGGCTGTCCTCAAACCTCTGATCCTCCTGTCTCAGCCTCCCAAGTACTGGGATTACAAGCGTGTACCACCATGCCGGGCTATTTTTATTTTATTATTATTTTGGGGGGGGGGTAGTACTGGGGATTGAATCCAGAGGCATCCTACCTTCAAGCTACACCCCCAGCCCAATTTTATTTCTTATATGAAAACAGGGTCTCATTAGGTTGATGACAGTCTCACTACTGCTGAGGCTGTCCTCGAACCTGTGATCCTCCTATCTCAGCCTCCTAAGTACTGGAATTACAAGGGTGTGCCACCACGCCTGGCTATTTTTAAATTTTGAAATAGGATCTGGCTAGGTTGCTGAGAAAGTTGCTGAAGCTGGCCTCGAACCTGTGATCCTCCAGTGTCAGCTTCCCAAGTACTAGTATTGCAGGCATGCATCACCAAGCCCAGCCATAATATATATCTTATACATCAGATACTAAAAAACTTCTGCAGCCAAGTGTGGTGGCACACTCCTGTAATTCCAGGACTTGGGAGGCTGAGACAGGAGGATGGTAGGTTCAAAGGCAGCAAATAGTAAGACTCTCATCAACCTAGAGAGACCGTTTCAAAAATACAATAGAGCTGGGGGTGTAGCTCAGAGGTGGAATGCCCCTGGGTTCAATCCTAGTACCACAAAAAAATTAAATAAAATTAAAAATTAAATAAAATATTTCCTTTGCTCTACATATTGCTCTAAGCACTCTGTGTCTCATGAAATCCTCACAACCCTGTACTATTTATTATCTCCATGTCACGCCAGAGGAAATTGAAGCTCAAAAAGTGATGTGCTAGCTGGGCATGGTGGCACACGCTTGTAGTCCCAGTACTTGGGAGGCTGAGACAGGAGGATCACAGGTTCGCAGCCAGCTTCAGCTACTTAGTGAGGCCTCCACAACTTAGTGAGACCCTTTTTCAAAATAAAGACCAATAAGTAGAGCTGGGAGTAGCCGGGCATGGTGGCCCATGCTTGTAATTCCAGTACTTGGGAGGCTGAGACAGGAGGATCGCAGGTTCATGGCCAGCCTCAGCTACTTAGTGAGGACCTCCACAACTTAGTGAGACCCTATTTCAAAATAAAGAATAAAAAATAGGGCTAGGGGTGTAGCTCGGAGGTAGAATGTCCCTGGGTTCAACCCCCAGTACTTAAAAAAAAATAGATCTGGGGGTGTAGCTCAGAGGTAGAATGCCCCTAGATTTAATCCCCAGTACCGCAAAAAGAATAAAAAAATAAGACTGGGGGTGTAACTCAGAGGTAGAATGCCCCTGGGTTCAATCCCCAGTACCAAACAAACAAACAACAAAAAAAAGTGATGTGTTCTGTTGCTCTGTCCAGGGTCATACAACTAGTTAGTGTCAGAACAAGGATGCTAGTCCAGGCAGCCTGGATCCAAAGCTTCTCTGAGCACAGCTCCTTCTGGGTTCTATGACCCCTCAACACATAAATTCTTAGCTCACTAGTATTCCTAAAAATTCCACAAGAGGGAGACCTTTCCCCACCAGTTCTAGGCTGCTGGTTTCAGAACTGTAAATTTAATTGGCAGTGTTATAGTCAGCCCAAGAACGGGCTGGTCACCTAGATAGTTTGTTTTTTCTGTTTGTTTGTTTGTTTGTTTTTCGGTACTGGGGATTGAACTCAGGGGCATTCTATCTCCAAGCTACGCTCTGAGCTACACCCCCAGCCTTATATCCCTATTTTTTATTCTTTATTTTGAAACAGGGTCTCACTAAGTTGCAGAGGGCCTCACTCAGTAGCTGAGGCTGGCGGTGCACTTGCGATCCTCATGTCTCAGCCTCCCAAGTACTGGGATTACAAGTGTGCGTCACCATGCCCAGTGCCAGGTGATAATTCTAAGAGCACTTCCTAGCAAACCTCCTGCAAACTTATCTCTATTTTATGGTTCTGGTTATCCAGTGATGCCTAGTGTCAGAAGTGGTCTGAAAAAGCAGATGCTGGGATGGAATTTTGGGACAGGATCACTCACTATCCAGCTGGTAATGAAGACACCATTACCAGTTACGTGATGCTCAGTCAATGACAAACTGGGATAATATAATGGGTGGAAAATAGTTTAACGAATCAGACTTTTGAGAAATATGGAAGAAACAGTAACTACTAGGAATGGCTATTGCTAAACTCAGTCAAAAGTGTGGAAAAAAATTTCAGCAACTTAGTAAGACCTTTTTTCCAAATAAATAAGATAGCAATAGGGGTGTAGTTTAGAGGTAGAATATCCCTGGGTTCAATCCCCAGCACACACCACACACACACACACACACACACACACACACACACACACACACACAGCAGAAAGTTGAAAGAAATTAATTAGCAAAAGCATTTGAAAAAGTGATAAATCAGCCAGGCATAGTGGTGCACACCTGTAATCCCAGTACTTGAAAGGCTGAGACAGGAGGATTGCAGGTTCCAGGAGCCTCAGCAAGTAGTAAGACTCTCATTAACCTAGTGAGACCCTGCTTCAAAATAAAAATAAAATAGTGTTGGGGTGTAGCTCAGATAGAATGCTGCTGGGTTCAATCCCCAGTACCACACAAAAAAGAAAAGAAAAATCAGTGATCCACTCTAAGTGTAATAGAAATGACATAATTGACAGAAAAGATTTAAGCCAGGCATGGTGGTGCATGCTTGTAATCCCAGTACTTGAGAGGCTAAAACAAGAAGATCGCAGGTTCAAAGCCAGCCTCAGCAATTTAGCAAGGTTCTCAGCAACCTAGTGAGACTCTATTTCCAAATAAGAAATAAAATCAGGCGGGGGCTGTACCTTGGAGGTAGAATGCCTCTGGGTTCAATCCCCAGGACTGGGAAAAAAAAAAAAAAAGATTAAAAGCCTTAAAAATTTGGCATTAAATGAGGTATAGTGGCAACCACCTGTAATCTCAGTACTTGGAAGGCTAAGACAGGAGAATCACGGGTTCAAGGTCAGCCTCAGCAGCTTATTGAGACCCTATTTCAAAAAAAAGAAAATAGAAAGGGCTGGGGTACAGCTTAGAGGCAAAGTGCCCTGGGTTCAATCCCTAGTACCAAAAAAAAAAAAAAAAAAGGAAGGGAAGGACAAAGTGGGCTTTGAGGATGTATGTATGTACTATATATGGCTAGAAACCCCATGAAATAACTCTGTTCTACGGAGCTACCTGGAGGATACACAATTTAATGAAGCAATAAAGAACGAGAGGTGAGAGAAGAACTAGCAGCACTGAGAAGTGTCATGATAGCAGTCCTATGTAGGCCAAAGCTGACAGGTGAAAATACCACTGAGCTGCACTCACTGAGATGATAGGACATGCCCTCCTATCAAAGCAGAGGCTGGCCAACTGCAGCCATCAGAAGCCCACTAACAAAGCACAATAGCATGAACTCCCACTTACCAAGCATGGCAAAGCTTTTGCCACCATCGAGTGACTAACTGGCCAATAGCAAAAACAATAGCCAAATCCCCAGTACACCACCATGTCTAAGGATCAACCAGTCTCTTTGTCTGTCTCTCTCTCTCTCTCTTTTTTTTTCTTTTTAATAGATTTGCCAATGTGTCAAAAAGAACCTTTAAGCTGGGCGTGGTGGCGCACGCTTGTAATCCCAGCATTTGGAAGGCTGAAACCGGAGGATCTGGGTTTGCGGCCAGCCTCAGCTACCTAGTGAGGCACTCCGCAACTTAGTGAGACCCTGTTTCAAAATAAAGAATAAAAAATAGGGCTGGGGGTATAGCTCGGAGGTAGAATGCCCCTGAGTTCAATCCTAATGCCGCAAAAAAAAAAAAGAAAGAAAGAAAGAAAGAAGAGACAATTGGGCTGGGGGTATAACTTCTGGGTTAAATACCCAGCACCACACAAAAAAAGTAAAGAATGCATAAACAGAATGGACATGTCCATAAAACAAAAGCTCAACAACTTTTCTTTTTTGTAGTATTAGGGATTAAACCCAGGGGTGTTCTACCTCTGAGCTATACTACCAGCCCTTTTCACCATTTTTTTTTTTTTTCTTTGTGGTACTAGAGATGGAACCCAGGGGCATTCTGCTTCCGAGCTACACCCCCAGTCCTATTTTTATTCTTTATTCTGAAACAAGGTCTCACTAAGTTGCAGAGGGACTCACTAAGTAGCTGAGGCTGGCTGTGAACCTGGATCCTCCTGTCTCAACCTCCCAAGTACTGGGATTACAAGCGTGTGTCACCATGCCTGGCTACTTTTTTTGTGTGTGTGTGCTACTGGGGATTGAACTCAGGGGCATTCTACTTCCAAACTACACCCCCAGCCCTATTTTTTATTCTTTATTTTGAAATAGGGTCTCACTAAGTTGCAGAGGGCCTCACTAAGTAGCTGAGGCTGGCCGAGAAACCCGATCCTCCTGTCTCAGCCTCCTAAGTACTGGGATTACAAGCATGTGCCACCATGCCCACCTACGAGCAGACACTTCTAAAAGATAAGGGAGCTGTTTCTTTGGCAACCCAGAGTCATGATCCAGGAGCTCTCCCTAATGTAAACAAGAGAGAGACAGTTAAAAGACTGGAAAGAGCTGGGGGGATGGTGTGTAACTTAAGCATCTTGTTTAGGATAGGTATAATAAATCTAAAGATAGCCAGGCGTGGTGGCGCACGCTTGTAATCCCAGCATTCGGGAGGCTGAGACCGGAGGATCTGGGTTCGTGGCCAGCCTCAGCTACCTAGTGAGGCACTCCGCAACTTAGTGAGACTCGGTTTCAAAATAAAGAATAAAAAAATAGGGCTGGGGGTATAGCTCGGAGGTTGAATGCCCCTGAGTTCAATCCCCAGTACCGCAAAAATAAATAAATAAAAATAAATCTAAAGATTACCCCTCCACTCTCCAAAGTGAGAGACTGAGGGTATAAGAATCAGGTGATCCCTTTGTTCAAGGCTCAAATCCCTGAGTTGTGTCAACTGAACCATTTACCGGTAAATAAAGAAACCTCTGGAAATCAATCCTGTCTTGGGAACCAGAGGAAACTGGGGAAGGGAAAACCGAGTCTCCTGCAACAGGTTCAATCCCTAGTACCACAAGAAAAAAAAAGAGTTCTGCACTCCTAAAGGGCTTCTTTCACTTTCTGGCCATGAGCCTGTGATCCTCTGGTCTCAGCTTCCCAAATACTGGGATTACAGGGATTACAGGCATGTGCCACCCACCACGCCCAGTTTGAATGTGTATTTCTCTCTCTCTCTCTCTCTCTCTCTCTCTCTCTCTCTCTCTCTCTCTCTCTCTTTTCAGAACTGGGGATTGAACCCAGAGGCATTCTACCTCTGAGCTACATCTCCAGCCCTATGTTTTATTCTTTATTTTGAAACAGGGACTCACTAAATTGCAGAATGCCTCACTAAGTAGCTAAGGCTGGCTGCGAACCTGCAATCCTCCTGTCTCAGCCTCCCAAGTACTGGGATTACAAGCATGCACCACCACGGCTGACCTTGAATGTGTATTTCTTACTTTCCTAAATAAATCTCTGTGTATGTCTCTGACTGGCAACATAATTCTGAAATTCTTTTCCATCTGGTAAGCCAAGGATCCTGAGTTGAGTGTGTGTGTGTGTGTGTGTGTGTGTGTGTGTGTGTGTGTGTGTGTTACTGCATATGGAAGCCAGGGGGTTCAATTGAACCACTGACCTACATCCCCAGCCTTTTTATTTTATTTTTTTTAACATCATTTTACTGAGTTATCGCACTTTAGTCTTGAACCTGAAATTCTCCTGTCTCAGTCTCCCAAGCACTGGGAATATGGGCCTATGCTACCACTTAGGAATTTAAGAAGGGGCTGAAGACAGGATTTTTTTTTTTTTTTTTTTTTTTTTTTTTTTTTTTTTTTTTTAGTACTGGGGATGGAACCTGTGGGCATTCTATCTCTGAGCTACAGCTTCAGCCCTATTTTTTTTTTATTATTATTATTATTCTTTATTTTGAAATAGGGTCTCACTAGGGTCTCACTAAGTTGCGGATGGCCTCACTAAGCAGCTGAGACTGGCCATGAACCGGATCCTCCAGTCTCAGCCTCCCAAATGCTGGGATTACAACCGTGCCCTGGCTTGAAGACAGGATTTGATAATCAATCCAGAATAAGAGCATGTGGAACACAGCATGTGGTGGTTTCATCAGAGCAATGATACCAGTGAAAACACCATGTAAGAAAGGACTGGGAAAACAAGAAAGGAGGAAGTGACTAAGACACTCGTCGTTATTAAGGGATGGGCTGTGAGCCAAGGTCTGAAGGGACAGGTAGAATTTGGACCAGTAGGTCATCTTTGTCTTCCTACATAAGGAAGGACAGAGATTCAGAGCACTAACAGTTAAGGAGAATTGAGGCTACTTGAAATCCCTGGCAGGAAAACTGGAAAGGGGAGGATTACATTTCATAGCGAATAAACCAAGTCTGGCATGCTCTATGCTTAGCGCACAACATCCCTTTGCCCTCCTTTACCTTTTGCCAAAATTCTAATCCTTGAAAACCCAGACAGAGACTCAGACATACAATATAGACAAAGAAGTAGCTGCCAGGAGGAAAATCTTTTCCTCCACCCTCCTAAATACAGCGCTCAAGGCTTTTGAATTAGTCTGACAAAAGATAGATTAACAAGAGAAAAGAGTTTATTTGTATGCATGTAAGAACCAACAAAAGAAATAGCTGGCTCCTTAAATGGTTAGCGTTAAAGACTTAGACTAATTTAGTAGGGGAAAGGGAAAGCAGAAAGGCTTAGTAGGGAAGGGAGAGAGGCAGAATGAAAGGGGAAAGGGAGCGGAGAAAAAAGGGGGAAATAGGGTTCTTTAGAGAAAGGAAACACAAAAGTTTTTCAGAAAATCAAGGTGAGATCAGAAAGTTTGTCATAATGTTCCTTATCAGTGTAAGTAATCTTTCTGTCTTCTTATGGGCCGTGAAACTTCCCCAGAGAAGATATTTATGGTAAACTTGACTCTTGGTCTCTCTCCTGGGGGTAGGAGCCTCCTGGAAGAGAAATCTTATGGCAATACTCTTTTCTCAGAAGTTTCTGCTTTTAGAGCTGGGTGTGGTGGCACAGGCTTGTAATCCCAGTACTTGGGAGGCTGAGACATGAAGATCACAGGTTTGTGTCCAGCCTCAGCTACTTAGTGAGGTCTCCCACAATTTAGTGAGACCCTGTTTCAAAATAAAATAAGGCTGAGGATGTAGCTCGGAGGTAGAATTCTCCTGGGTTCAATCCCCAGTAACACACACACACACACACACACACACACACACACACACACACACACAGCTTTTAGTTTTTTGGGGCATTCTACCTCCGAGCTACACCCCCAGCCCTATTTTTTATTCTTTATTTTGAAACCTGGTCTCACTAAGTTGCGGAGTGCCTCACTAAGTAGCTGAGGCTGGCCTCGAACCCAGATCCTCTGGTCTCAGCCTCCCAAATGCTGGGATTACAAGTGTGCGCCAACACACCGTCCAGCTTTTAGTTGAATAAAGAAAGCTTTGAGGTTTCTTCTGCGTCTGTTGATCTGAAAAATCTTTGGCTTAAAACATTCTTTATACCAAATTGGGCTTCTCTGTGTGTTCAATGTGTTAGTATCCATAGGTTCTGAATCTGAGGTTCAAACAAGCAGTTGATCAGAAATATTCCAAGAGAAAAAAGACTTGTCTGTACTGAACATGTACAAACATTTTTTGTTATTTTTTCCTAAGTAATACAGTTTAAAAACTATTTACATAGAACTTGCATTGTATTAGGGATTATAAGTGATTTAGAGGTGTTTTAAAGTACACGAGATGCCAGGTGTGGTGGCAGCACACCTGTAATTCCAGTACCTGGGAGGCTGAGACAGAAGTATTGAAGGTTCAAAGCCAGCCCTGGCAACTTAGAGAGGCTCTCAGCAACCTAGCAAGACCATGTTTCCAAATAAGAAATTAAAAAATTGGGCCAGGCATGGTGGTGCACGCTTGTAATCCCAGTACTTGGGAGGCGGAGATAGGAGGATCCAGGTTCAGGGCCAACCTCAGCTACTTAGTAAGGCCCTTTGCTACTTAGTGAGACCCTGTTTCAAAATAAAGAATAAGCCGGGCGTGGTGGCACAGCATTCGGGAGGCTGAGACCAGAGGATCCGGGTTCGAGGCCAGCCTCAGCTACCTAGTGAGGCACTCCACAATTTAGCGAGACCGGGTTTCAAATAAAGAATAAAAAATAGGGCTGGGGGTGTAGCTTGGAGGTAGAATGCCCCTGAGTTCAATCCCCAGTACCGCAAAATAAATAAATAAATAAATAAATAAATAAATAAATAAATAAATAAATAAATAAATAATAGCTGGACATGGTGGTGCACACTTGTAATACCAGCATTTGGGAGGCTGAGACTGGAGGATCCGGGTTCGAAGCCAGCCTCAGTTGCTTCGTGAGGCCATCTGCAACTTAGTGAGACCCTGTCAAAATAAAGAATAAAAAATAGGGCTGGGGCTGTAGCTCGGAGGTAGAATGCCCCCAGGTTCCATCCCCAGTACCGGAAAAAAAAAAAAAAAAGAAATTAAAAAATTGGGTTGTAGAATGCCTCTGGGTTCAATCCCCAGCACCCCCCCACACACAAATAATAATAATAAAATAAAGTACACATGAAGATGTCTGTATATCACAGGAAAACATAATTCCATAGGGTTCTTGACTTTATGTGGCAGAAAATAATTTTGGCATATGCCAATCAGCGAAAAGACAGACTTTACTTAGGAAAATGAGAAATTTAAGGAAGAAGGCAGGCCATCTCAAGAGGCAGGAGAGCACCCAGCAAGAGGGTCTTTTCAGCTTTTTCAGTTCTTTTATAGAACCCCTTGAGGACGTGGATGGAGTCACACAGTGGAGGTCTGGACTTACTCAGGTTCTTCAGCACCCATGGTGGTGACTGGCTTGTATCTGACCTTTGTCCCTAGGATCCTTTGTTTACTAAGCATCTCAGATAGTCATGTGGGGAGAGGGGTCTTTGGATTTTAGGGCATGGTCTCTTTGAGGCTTCTGACTAAAGCAGAACACACCCTATAGGGTGGAGTTAGAGATTATGAACTTTCCAGATTTTTTTTTTTTTTCTGTACTGGGGATTGAATTTAGGGGCATACTACCTCCGAGCTATACCCCAGCCCTGTTTTTTATTCTTTATTTCGAAACAGGGTCTCACTAAGTTGGGCAGGGCCTCACAAGTTGCTGAGGCTGGCCTCGAACCCGGATCCTTCTATCTCAGCCTCCCAAGTACTGGGATTACAAGCATTCGCCACCACGCCCGGCTTAACTTTCCAGATTTTAAAACTACATTTTCCCTTTCTTTCCCAATTTTTCTCCTTTCTACCTAATGTTTTATTTTCTTCTTTCCTACCTCATATAAGTTTATATGCAAATGCAGCACTATGCCATTTTATATGAG
>PVLC010046834.1:0-11215 GCA_004027655.1 Graphiurus murinus | reverse complement strand
AAAAAAAAAAAAATCTATTCAGTATGTATGAATGTGTATAGATATCACAATTATCAAATATTTGCAGGAAAATTCATTAACTATAATGAATATTTCTTTTCTCAAAAAAATTCTAAGTTTTAGTAAAGACTTTTGCTCTAATAACAAAATATTTTCTGGGTCTCTCCCACCTCCTGGTAAATGAAAAAATTAGGTGAATTCAAATGTCCTTATAAATATAAAACACTTTTTATCATGAATTATCTTTGAACTGAAGAACAAAAAGCAAATGATGATGATGATGATAACAATCATTTTGCAACTGCTCCTTTAGGATCAGACCTCTTGCCCCAAGTCTCCCTTGTAGTTTTAAAGTAACTATACTTTAAATGCAAATAGTGTACCTTTCCTCCAAAATGGCTAACAATAATACAGAAACAAAATCCTGTTTCATAAGACATGCATCTGGTATATATATATGTATATACATATATATATATTTCTGAGTTATAAAACATTAAAAACAGGTCAATTAATATCAAGTAATCCCTTTACAATTTGGTGTTATAAAAAAGATGAGCCCCTAACTTTATGAATTTGAATTGCCTAAATGCAATTGTAGAAACAAGAGTTTCATCTCATACATTCATATCATAGCTAATATTCTGGGTTATAATAATATGTACAGGTTGGCATTTACAGTACTCTAAGAGCTAATACAAGTAGCTCATAATGGCATTATTAGCATTTACTATGTGTCAGACACCATGTAAGTGCTTCATATGCTCTATCTCCTTTAATATTCATGACAACTTTATGAAATAGGTAGAGGCAAAAGTCAGACAGTTTGCAAGACGCCCACATCTGCCTTAAACCAAAAACTTAAGACTGTTAAATGCTATACACATATATATTAATGAAGAAAATAACAGTGTTATACGTGGTGATACAAAATATGCTCTATTCCAAGATTGTTGAACTTTTCAAAACCCAAAATCTAAATCTTAAACTAAAATTTCCTAGTCTGTCCTAATACAATCACAGAACTTCAAAGGCTTAAGATAATCCTAATTATGTTTAGAGAACCACTAATATTTATGAAAAAAAGGAGTACATCTAGAAAGAGTAAGTGTAAGGCATTATGTGATCATGGGAAAACACAAATTTTTGAGATAAACATCAGTGGGAAAAAAATAACCAAAGAAACACAAACTCTTTGAAAATAATATTGCTTCATTTTCCATTTTTAATCCAATTAAATTTCTAGTTTTGTTAAAATAGTCAAGTAAGTAAAATACATATCAACTTTTTTTTTTTTTTTTTTTGTTTTGCGGCACTGGGGATTGAACTCAGGGGCATTCTACCTCCGAGCTACACCCCCAGCCCTATTTTTTATTCTTTATTTTGAAACCGAGTCTCACTAAGTTGCGGAGTGCCTCACTAGGTAGCTGAGGCTGGCCGCGAACCCGGATCCTCTGGTCTCAGCCTCCTGAATGCTGGGATTACAAGCGTGCGCCACCACGTCCGGCTCAACTTTTATTTTGAAAAGGAAGGAAAGAAGGAAAACTGGCCAAAAGTGCAGCACATAGAGGGTAGCCTAGAGCCAGGCCTTATAAGTGCACACCTGTAATCCCAGTACTTCAGAGCCTGACACAAGAAGATCACAGGTTCAAAGCCAGCCTCAGCAACTTGGCAAGACCATGAGCAACATAGTGAGAACATGTTTCAAAATAAAAACTAAAAGGGGCTAGGGATGCAGCTTGGAAGTAAAATGTCCCTGGATTCAATTCCCAGTACCAAAAAAAAAAAAAAAAAAAGATGGTGGCCTGAATTTCTGTCATCACTCTACCTCCTCAACCAGTATCCTTGTGATGGATATAACCAGCAGTCATATAGGTATCCTGGAAAGAGGACACATAGAGCTCTAGATAGGTGAAAAGAATGTTCTAGTAGAAAAATGTAGAAGACTGTAAACTTTCAAGAATGAAAATCCAAAACTAACTAAACCACAGGGACCATTTAGAATAGTTGAAGATAAACTTAGAAAGATAGACTGGAGCCAGATGGTAGATGATCTTGAATACTAGCAAAGACTTTTCACTGTGACTCAGAGCAAGGAGGTTATGTGATTCCAACAATTAAGGGCAATCTGAGTCAGGCATAGTGGTGCACACCTGTAATCCCAGTACTTGGAAGGCTAAAACAGGAGGATCGCAAGTTTAAAGACTGCCTCACAGCAAGACTCACAGCTACCTAGTAATACTGTTTCAAAAACAAAACTAAAAAGGGCTGGGGTTATAGCTCAGAAGGAGAATGCCCCTGGGTTCAATCCCCAGTACTAACCGCCCCCACACACACACACACACGATATGACTTTACATACTGGGAAGATTTGAGCACAAGCAGTGCTAGTCTATGAGTTTCTCAAAGGCAAGGACTGTGTTTCTCATTCATTTCTGTATCCTCCAAACTAACATAGTGATTGGGACATGGTAGGCGCCCAACAATTGTTTGAGATATAAATGAATGAATGAGACAAAAAGAAGTAACATGAACTTTAAAATGGGAATAGTAGAAACAGAAAGATACATATTGGAAAAATATTGCAGATAGAGTCAAGGATATTTGCTGGCTGATGAAATGCAGCAAAGATAGGGCAGAATCAATAAAGGCTGTAAAACAGATAAATACTACATGGACTGCATTACAGGTTTCTGTGAGAATCAAATATAATCACACTTGTGAAAATGCTCTAAAAAAAAATGCTTTTCTATGGAATAAGCTATTCATCTTGGGCAGATTCACTACTATACTTGACCTTGAATATATCTCATCATTTAAGACATTTGTCCTTCTTTTATCTATGCTGATTTATAAAACTTTAAGGATATACGACATGTCTACTCTGTTATGATGCATAATAAAACCTTATTAAGTGTTGCTTTAATTAACACTGTCATTCACAAAAGAAACTTGATGAGGACAATTTCATCTATATACCATCAAAAATATTGCTAGATTAGATATACAGAGATAAATATATACTCACATAAATATGTATCACATATACACTTATATATACAAAATGCTTTATTTTCTTGGTACTGGGGATTGAACCCAGAGACAGCCTACCTCCAAGCTACACCCCCTAAGATCTTTTTATTTTTTTCTTTTGAAATAGGGTCTGGCTAAGTTGCTAAGGCTGGCCTTGAACTTGTGATCCTCCCATCTCAGCCTCCCAAGTACTGGGATTATAGGTGCAAGCCACTGTACCCTGCTCCTATAAAATGCTTTTATAAATGTAGTCTTAGCAGGCTATGAGCTTCTAGAGTGTATGTTTATTTTTCTTTATATTTCAGGGTGTCTGGTAATGAGTTTTATGAGTGATCGATAAATTTGTTGAACTGGAATGAATTGACTTGGGAACCTCACAGAGCTTAGAGTGGCTTCTGGTAGACTTTACGTTTCCTTCTCACAGGCTCAGTGCACTTCCCTACTGTGCCTTATGTCTATACTGTAAAAGAAAAAAATAAGATCTATGACAAAGATGGTTTAGAATAGAAAAAAGGAAAGATCAAGAAATATGCCTTAGTATGATCAGTGAGGAGCCAGTAAATGCCTAATGACCAGCTTGGGATGGGGTGTGAGTCTGATTTTTAATGTTTGCCATTTTTAATGGTTTAAATACTTCCCCCATGCCCAATTTCAAGCTAACAACATAGTAAAAACTGGCTTCCAAAATTCCTGAAAATTTAACAACTGGCTCCCAAAAGCCAGGTTAAACCAGCTCCAGCATATCACTGGATGAAATCAAGTGATGCAGAACACACGTGCCCTAAATTCTGCTCTGCAACACTCCCTATGTTCCCAAAAGGCGGCAAAGGGAAATCTATACCCCAGTCCACAAAGTAGTCTTCTTCTAAACTAGGCAAGTGATCTAGTCCAGAAACTCCTTTTGGCTTTCACACCTGACTGGGTCTTGGTGCTAACGTGTCCCAATAAGTGTTCATGATCCTATGACTACCTGTATCAGCTCAGTAAAAAGAAGAGCTAGGAGGAAACCTGAGCTTCCCCTAAAGACTAAACATATCCTCTAATTAAGTGTCATCTTAATAAAATCTTAAATTGAAAAACATAGAGCACAGAACTATACCAGATACTAATCAATCAGGTAGAATAGATGTTGCTCTTTTCAATATTCAGGCAGTTCTATAGCAGGTCATATTTCAAAAAATTATTTAAGCTAAACATGCTATTCCCTAATCAAAAACACTATTAGTCAAGTATTAAGCAACATTAAAATTTTCTTTCTTAAGTATATATTTAAATTTATTAGAAAAGACATGACAGTAACCAATCATAAGATTCTGTCATATTACCTAAAAATTATAACAATATTCTGTTCACATTGACTCTCATCCTCATAATTTCTTAAGTAACTTCGCTATAAAATATTTAAAAGTTGACAACAAACAGCACCTTCATCAGGATCACAAACTACTAAAGACATGTGTGTGTGTGTGTATTGAACCCAGGGGCATTCTGCCTCCAAAATACACACACCCCTTTTTTGTTGTTTTGTTTTTTGAAACAGGGTGGTGCTATTTTACTGGGAATCTCCCTACTTGCTGAGGCTGTCCTCGAACCTGCAATCCTCTCATCTCAGCTGGCCAAGTACTGGAATTATAAGCATGAGCCAACACACCAGGGTTAAAAACCCTCTTAAGGGAGATTTAACAAACATGTTTAAAAAGAGTAAATGCTTTCTGAAGATGTGGCCCAGGATAGTCCCACTGTTTTCCCTTCCTTGTTGTCAATTTCCTGCTATACACATAAGCATTAAAGATGAAGGTGTCCTACTTCCTGCTGCCTAAAATTGATTTAAGGAAAAAAAGAAAAACAGAAAAAAAATTGCCAAACTAATATTTCATTGAAACTAGCAACATTTAATGTGAAGAAATAAATACTCCTTTTAAGTACTGTTTTGATACTTTGATTCCTTATTACAAATTTGCCTCACATTGTCTATAAGACTCAGGGCTTTAGCTGAGTGACAACCAAATTAAAAGAGCACCAAACCTACAACTTTATCTACCTTCTCATTCACTGAATTCTATTTCCTCTATTTAAAAAAGATGAGGCCCTTTCTCCCAGTTAGCTAAGTAACCTAATTTAAAAATGTATCACTGCCTCTTAGTTCAATAAGGCTACCTAAACATGTGTTTATTTCCCTTCTCTTCCAAATTCCAGTGAAAGAAGGAAAAGGATAGTTTAAAATTAAAGTATAAGCCAAGCATATTGGTACACACCTGTAATCCTAGTACTTGAAAGGCTGAGACAGGAGGATTGCAGGTTTGAGGCCAGCCTCAGCAATTCAGCATGGCCCTCTTTCAAAATAAAAAAATAGAATAGGGCTGGGTGCAGATTGCAGTGCTCTACCACCAGGGTTTTGATTCTATAGGTCTGGGGTAGGATTCCAGATGTTTGTAGGTCTAACAAGTTCCCAGTTGGTGCTAATTCTGCTGGTCAGAGGATCACATTATGAGAACCACCTAAACAAACAGAGATCATTTTTTTTTATTATTTTAATTTTAATTAGCATCCTGGAAGAGATTCAGAAGAACAGTTCGACCTCTTTTCTTTTTTGAGAAAAATAAGAAAGTTTTGGAAAAAATATAATTTATGAATTAAAATTTTTCAGAAGAGCTAAATAAGTAAAATTCAATGCAGCAGTATAAAATATAGTCTAAGACATCTTTGAAACACAGAGCAAAAGACAAAGAGGGAATAGGAGAGAAAAATTACGAAACATAAAGGGTCAATACCTACCTAACGGGTTTCTGGAGAAAGAAGAAACACATCACATAAAGCAATCAATAAACATCAGCTTTCCTAAGCTGAAAAAAGCTCAAACCTTGATTCTGTGAGGCCAATTTCCCCATAGGCAAAAACTTTTTTTCTTTTTCATGGCACTGAGTATTGAACTCAGGGGCATTCTACCTCTGAGCTACATCCACAGCCCAACATCCCATTTTATTTTTATTTGGAAACAGGGCCTAAGTTTCTGAGGCTGGCTTCGAACCTGCAATCCTCCTGTCTCAGCCTCCCAAGTACTGGAATTATAAGCATGCACCACCACGCCAGGTCAGGTAAAAACTTTCAAAGCCAACAACTACAGACATATTTGTGACAATTTTAAACTTAAAAGCCATAAAGAAAACCTTAAAACTTTGAGGGGAAAAGCACATTATTACAAAGAAATATGAGTCACACTAGTATCCGACATTTCATTAGCATGATAGAAGAAACTTTTTTTTAATGTAAGAGAAAAAATTACTTTGAACCTGAAATATGAAGGCAAGCCAAGTATGGAGGCACACACCTGTTAATACCAGTACTTGGGAAATTGAGACAGGAGGATCAGAGGTTCAAGGACAGCCTCAGCAAATAGCGAGAGTCGGCCGGGCGTGGTGGTGCACGCTTGTAATCATAGCATTCGGGAGGCTGAGACTGGAGGATCCGGGTTCACGGCCAGCCTCAGCTACCTAGTGAGGCACTGCGCAACTTAGTGAAACTTGGTTTCAAAATAAAGAATAAAAAATAGGACTGGGGGTATAGCTCAGAGGTAGAATGCCCCTGCGTTCAATCCCCAGTACCGCAAAAAAAAAATAGTGAGAGTCTCATCAACTTAACGAGACTATTTCAAAATAAAAATAAAATAGGGCTGGGGGTGTAGCTGAGATAGAATGCCCCTGGGTTTAATCCCCAGTAACACACATACACTAACACACATACATATACACACACACACACACACACACACACACACACACACACACACATACAAAATGAAGGCAAAATAAACACATCTTTGGAAATTAAAGAACTAAGAAATTTTACTTTCTGTATATTAGTTTCCTACTTCTTTTATAAGAAATGATCATACACGTTCAAATGGCTTTAAATGAGCTAAAATTAAGGTGTTGGCAGAACTACATACCTTTTGAAGGCTAAAATAATCCATTTCCTTGCCTTTCCTAGTTCCTGAACAGTACCCAAATTCCATGACCAGTGAGCCCCTTCCATCTTTAAGGCCAGCAGCATGGAATGAGTCCTTCTCACATGGAATCTTTCTGACTCTGCCTCTCCCCCTTTTTTTTTTTTTTTTTTTGAAGAGGTAGGGGGATGGGATTTGGTACTTGGGGTTGAACCCAGGAGCATTCTACTTCCAAGCTATATCCTCAGACCTTTATATTTATTTTAGAAACAGGGTCTTTCTAAGTTGCCAAGGCTGGTCTCAAACCTGTGATCCACCTGTCTCTGCCTATCTTAGTGCATGGGATTACAGTCATGCGCCACTACGCCTGGCTCCTTCGTTCACTTATAAGGACACTTGTGATTATACTGAACCTACTCAGGTAATCTTCGCATCTCAAGATCTTTAACTTAATCATCCCAGCATACCAACAAGTCTTTTTTGCCATGAAAGTCTCCAGGAATTAGGATGTGGACATCTGCCATTATTCTACCCACCAAACCACAGGACTCAAGAATGTCCTTCAGAAAACCAAAAATGAAATTCAAGAAAGATGACAACAGGAGATATCAAAAATCAGGCTCTCAATAAAAACAAGAGTCATAAGGAAATTTAAAAAGAAAAAATTTGACCTTGACAGTAAGTACAACTTCTTAATCAAGGAGGACAACTTTAGAGAAACAGGATTACATTTTCTTTCTAAAAAAGTTCAATTATACTACTTGGTTCTACAGTGAATAAAATTTAGATAACAAAATATACATGTTTCCTATTTTCCAATTTTCAGAAATAAAGAATCAAACATCAGGAGACATAAATATCTACATGACTAGTTCTGGATTCTAGCAGATTCTGGACTCCCTATACCAATATCAGACTTGTATAGACAATATATATTATTTTTCCATATGTGCTATCTATTGAAAATTGAAATTGTTGCCTAGTAATTGTAGAAAATAAGTAAAAAGCACAGCCACAGCAAAACACATTAAATGATTCTCTCCTATATTTTATTTCTTTTTTTATAATTTTATTGGTGCATTATAATTATACAACATAGTGAAATTCAAAGTGATACATTGATATAAGCACACATTACTTGGTCTGTTTCCCTCTGGATTCTACCCCACTCCCTTCCTTCCTCCCCATATAAGTGAGATTGGCAGTGAAACATTCATCTATGAACATAACATTATTTGAGGGCTGGGATGTAGCTCAGTGGAAAAGCGCTGGTCTTAGGTGCTCAATGCCCAGGTCCAATTCCCAGTCCAAAAAGGACAAGGAAAAAAAAAACAAGTTTAAAAAACAAAACACAGCCAGGCGTGGTGGCGCACGCTTATAATCCCAGCATTCGGGAGCCTGAGACCGGAGGATCCGGGTTCACGGCCAGCCTCAGCTACCTAGTGAGGCACTCCGCAACTTTAGTGAGACTCGGTTTCAAAATAAAGAATAAAAAATAGGGCTGGGGGTGTAGCTCAGAGGTAGAATGCCCCTGAGTTCAATCCCCAGTACCACAAAAAAAAAAAAAAAAAAGAACATTATTTGATCTGTTTCCTTTTTCAAGCCTCCTTTTATATCCTCCCCTTCCCCCCATGCCCATCCCTTTCCAGTACTCTACTGGTCTCTCTCCTCTTTTATTTGAAGTCCCTTTTTTTTTTCCTATTTTCTCTCTAGATTCCACATAAGAGAGAAAGCATACAACCCCTGGCTTTCTGAGACTGGTTGATCTCACTTAACATAATATTCTCAAATTCCACCCATTTTCCTTTAGTGGCATAATCTTGTTCTTTCTGGCTGAGTAAAACTCCATTGGGTGCATATACCACATTTTCTTTATCCATTCATCCATTTATCGACACTTTGGTTGGTTCCATAATTTAGCTATTATGAATTGTGCTGTTATAAACATATTTATCCAAGTACTGCTATAGTACTCGAACTTTAATTCTTTTGAAAAGATACCAAGGAGTGGTATACCTGGGTTTAAAATATCAAATAGCACAACCAAAAAAATGGGCAATTATGCTGAATAGATACCTCTCAAAAGAAGAGATATAAATGACCAATAAATATATGAAAAAATGTTCAACATCATTAGTAATCAGTGAAGCACAAATCAAAACTACACTGAGATTCCAAAGAATTCCAATTAGCAATTAACGAGAATAAAAACAATAATAAAAGCTGGTGAGGATATGGAGAATTAAGAACTCTTGTACACTGCTAGTGGGATTATAGATGACTACAACCACTATGAAGATCAGTATAAAGGCTTCTCAAAAGATTAGAAATGGATCCTATATTTCATAAAAGAGATATGAAGGAGAAATTTAAATCAATTCTGAAATAAGTTTGTGACTTTATTAACAGGTAATTTGTAGTAATTATGGAATAACATTCAATGTTATTTTTTAAATCTCTAAAAAGATATATACACCTAACATTAATAAGAGGAGTATGTAAAAGGAGTACTCCTATAGACTATAGCTAAAATTAAAAACTAAAGTAAACTTTTGGGAGTACATGTGCACAGTTTTAAGTTGTGGAAACATTTTGACCTAGTAGTTTTACTTCTAGAAATCTATCCTACAAAAATATCATTAATGTGTAAGAATTCTATGTAAGATTTCCACTACAGTGGAATTCTTAAATCATTAAAATATGAGGGAAAAAGGAAACCAACGTATATATTTCATCAAAAATGAACTGGCTAACTATATTACAGTCAACCATTAATGTAGCATCCATTAAGAACGAGGTATATCAAAAAAGGTGTATACACATACATATATATGCATATTTTTAAATTTCATATGGAAAGAGGAAATCTAAAAGCATATATGTAAAACTATTGCCTACAGTTAATCCTTTGATATAAAAGGGGAAGTTACGAACCTTCAGTTTTATATTGCATACATCCTGTTTTGAATACACTACTTTTAGAATATCTTTTATCTCTTTAAAAAAGAAAAAAAAACTGAACTATTAACACTTGAAAATTGAACCTGTAAAAATTCTTCATTAAATTGTAAATGGTGAAACTGTGTATGGTGGCATATGCCTGTAATCCCAGTACTTGGGAGGCTGAGATAGGAGGATCACAGGTTTGAAGCCAGCCTCATCAACTTGAGTGAGGCTCTCAGCAACTTGGTGAAACCCTGTTTCCAAACAAAAAATAAAATGGGCTGGGGATGTAGCTTGGTTGCAGAATGCCCCAGCACCACAGGAAAAAAAAAAAAAACAAAAAACTTCAAATGGTGAGAATAAGGTAGGTTGAAGATATAACCTTTATGCAAGAACATAAGAACATGGGAGGTTATGTGAAAGCCTTTTGTGGAATACACAGCAAACAACATATCGTCAATACATAAATGCTATTTTTTATTAATGAATGGAACCAGTACTAATGGCAGCATTTTTAGTTCCTTAAAGATATACAACTAACTGAAACTATACTGTAGCTTCTCACACAGTAAATGAAAAATAACAATATGTTCTTTATTATAGTTTCCTTCAAAACATTTTAATTTCTATTAATACCTACCGAGTCATTTGCTGCTAACGCAAGTGCAAGGTTCACTAAAAGAAATAAAAAGTAATTAAATTTAGTACTTTTTAATATTTTGAGTGTAATAACCAAAGCATAGAAATGTTTAATATATCTCTCTTACTTGCAAAGAACAAGGACATGCAGAGAATACAGAAAGTAAAAAGATAAAAAAAAAAGCAATTTAATAACATAACCAACAGATGCCTAACCCAAAATTAACATTTTTAAACAGCCCATTTATAATATGCTATAATTTTGTTCAAATAATCCACTTGGGCTTTTTTTATTTTAATGAAATATACAGTTCAATTCTTTTCAAAAGCATATTTTGTAGAAAACTTATTTAATAAATGGATATGATCCCATTATCTTTTTAAAACATATGCTGGTATTGAAAGAGTTCCAAGCATCTAACTCATAAACATAAAGGTAAAAAGTTGGGTCACTGTGCACAGAAGGAAGAGAAGGTTAAAAGAAAAAAAAAAAGCAGCTTAGGGAATAAAATGTTTCCCAAACTTCCCATACCAGTGAATCCCAGAGATATAAAGGAGGAAAATAGTCATCCCAAGCCATCTTTAGCAGAGCAAGAGATACATACTACACTTCAGAAAAGCAGTCATAAAGTAATATTTCTAAGACTGATAAACAGA
>PVLC010046833.1:0-11298 GCA_004027655.1 Graphiurus murinus | reverse complement strand
TGAACTAAAAGGTATTTGGATCCATTTTAAATTTAATGAGCGCTCTTAAATTAATTTTGGTACCATGTAGACAATGGACAGACAATACATTTATGGATACAGACATACACAAAAGTAGACAGCAAACACATATCTTTTAACTTGCCAGGCATTGAATCTCTATAGTCCACTCATTTAAGATATTTCCAATTAATATGCATCCAAGGGGTGAGGCCTCAGGGATAGAACAGAATTACCCATATGTTGTAATTTGTGCACTTTTAGGGTTTCCGTGTGTTAAACGAAGCAACTTGGATATCCTTGAATTCTCAATCTGCAGTTTTCCGGGTGCTCCTCTTTAGCCCCTACAACTCTACATACACACATACACACTCATACACTTTATAAAAGACAAACAATACAAAAAATTGGTTTTGCAGCTTAGCAAAGAAGCCTTGGGGAAAATTTTTTTTTTTTTTTTTTGCATCTTTATTGCACCCTATCAGCAGAGGAGAGCCACATGACTACAGCCACTTTGAACTGACAACAAACAAACAAGTCTCCTGGCCTCTGTTAAAATTTTTAGGAGGCTTAAGTTACTATTTTTTTTTCTCCTGTTTTCCAATCATAATTACCACTACAAAAGCTCAAAGCTACAAAGCTGTGACTCCTCATCTTAATTTTCTTTTTTAACTCAAAAAGTAAATGAATGCCTTAGACAGTGTGACAGATGACTAAAGTCACCTGCATACATATAACTTCTATACTTGCCTATGAAGAGACTATAATCTAACATTCTTTGAACAAGGCTGTTAGAAACTGCTTTTCCCTTGAGACAAACTTTCTTGGTAAAAAGTAGAAGTCAATAAATGGCTACCTAAAACAAAGGTCCTACCCAAAATCACGGGTGGAGATATTATTACACCCGTTTTATATAACTTTTAAGTCCCTATATTACGCAAGTAGGCTCATTACAAACACAGGAAGGAGCCTGCTGCAACTTGACAGTCTTAAAAAGGACCTAAGGATATTTCCAGAAAGAACAAAATCAGGTAGACAAATGCAACGAAGGCCTAATCCAATTTATGTCCCCCATAAGCTTTTGAAAATCATTTAATGTTTTTAACTGTGAATTTGAATTTCTAACCTTTGAGGATAGACTCCCACCTGCTGTAGGATATGACCCAAATACATATAAATAATTAAGTTTTGTAACTCTAAAAAAAAATTTTTTTTTCAAAAAGTCAAAAGTTTGTAATGCTAGGTTATCAGTCTGAGCTGCTAATAAAATATCACCCATATAATGAATAATTTTAACAAATGGGAACCTTTCTCTGACCGGCTTGATAGCTTCCGCTATCTAATTTTGACATAAGGTGGGGCTATTGGCCATGCCTTGAGGGAGACAGACCCATTGATACCTGTCTTTCGGTTTTTACTGCAATGACCCTAGGGAAAATATCCCAACCCTCTTTTATCTGCATAAGCCTTAGCTAATGGTTGAGGAACCTGAACGGGCTGTGGGTCCCCTTTCAATTTCGGTCCCAGTCCTTTTCCTGGGACATACCCTTGTTTATTTATAACTTGAAAGGGAACATCAGTGGTGATAGCAGCCCCCATGGCTGTTAGAATGTCACGTCCCCACAAATTTACGGGCAAGCCATCTACTATGAAAGGTCGAACAAGTCTCCGTTTTCCAGAGGAATCTTTCCATGCTAAAATTTTTAAACTTTGGGGAAGAGGGGGTACTAACTCCTCCTATTCCAGTAAGTGATGAATCTGAAGTGGTAATAGGCCACCCCCGGGGCCAAAACCTTTGAGCAATTACAGAAACAGCTGTCCCAGTATCTAAAATACCTCGAAAAGTTTTGCCCTCAATTTTTAAACCTAACTCAGGTCTTTTACATCAATGCTGTCCAAAATGCTGCTTTGCCTGTAGACCCAAAACTGCCTTCTCTTTTATCAAACAAAATTTTATTAGAAGTATTTAATTTAGGTGGCAAAATTAGTTGAGCTACTCTTTCCCCATGAGGGATGATAGCAATTTCTGACTGGCAACTGACTACAATTTTTATTTCCGTGATGAAATCAGAATCCACTATTCCGGGAATTACTCGTACCCCTTTTTAGGGTAACATTGCCTCTCCCCAAGATTAATCCTATGGTTTTAGGGGATAGCGGGCCATAGACCCCCGTCCCAATGGCTTGGGGCCCCATAGCAGAAGTTAAAATTGCTCTGGAGGAGGCACAGAGGTCCAATCCTGCACTCCCTGGGGTTGCTCTGTATAGTCTGTTGACTGATAAATGTGTCCCTGGGGGATAAATCTGACCCCCTGGTGGGATGGAGTCTGGGCCCCATAGGTCGGTTTAATCGGGGCCCACGGCGGGCCCCTCAATCCGTTTCCCTGATGGACGATAGGCAACCCTTCAATTGTAACTTTTGATCTGCATTCATTAGCCCAATGTCTCCCTTTTTTATACTTTGGACATACTCCTGGGGAAGGCTGGTTATTTAACTCTGGGCATTCTTTCCTAAAATGGCCCTCTTTACCACACTGAAAACATTTTCTTGATCTTTTGGAATAACCAAGGCCTTTCTTGAGAGCAGCTGCCATAATATGGCCCATAGCAGTGCCAGATTCCACATCTTTGCAGATTTTAATATATTCATCAAGAGATTTACCCCTATGAGGTCTTAGCACCTCTTTGCACCATTTGTTGGCATTCTCAAAAGCAAGCTGCTTAATTAAAGGAGAGGCCTCATCTAGTGTAACGAATAATTTTTTAGAGACCTCCATGAGTCTAGAAATAAAGTCTGAGAAATCCTCAGATGGTCCCTGTACTATTTTGGTTATCAGGTCTCCAGCACCCTTACGTGGGAGCAAGTCCCAGGCTCTTTTAGCGATTGTACTTATTTGAGCATACACAGCAGGATCATAATTAATTTGGTCTTTCAATTTATCATAATTGCCTTCCCCTATAAGCATTTTTGCTGTTCTATCACGATGGCCTGTTCTGGTATTCACTCCGGCAAGCCTGCCAGCCTGATCGTAAAACTCAGTTTTCCACAGGAGATAATCTCTGCCCGCTATAGCTGCTCTGGCCAAATTTTTCCAATCTATCGGAGTCAAATTTTGAGTTGTATAAGATTTGAGCAGCAATTTAACAAAAGGAGAATGAGGCCCATAGGCACAGACTGTATCCTGCAACATTTTTATCTCTTTTGTGGATATCAAAACATACTACCTTTGCTGATTGCTATCCTCAATTACAGGGAAAGCCACAGACCTGAACTGCACTCCTATGGGGTTTACTACTTCCTTAGGCTCCCAAGATCTCCATTTACAACATAATTGTTTACCAGAAGAGCCTGTTTTGTGCCTGGGTGGTGCCAAAGGTCGGGGCAGATTGTCATCTAATTGTTTTCTTATCCTTTTGGCACTTTTACTGAATTTGTTAGTAGTCTCTATTTGTAATTGTAATTTATTAATTTACTGAATGATACTCCTTTTCCTCCTGTTCCAATTTTTCTATATCATTACCTCCTGCAGAGTTGCTTTAAGTTCTCTTAATTTTTTTTTTAAGTTCTTTGATCAGTGTCTTGTAGGCAATCATTTATGGAAAATCCCCAAATTGAAAAATTAGCAGAGCCCTGTTTCCTTAGAGCTGCCTCTAAATCTTCCTTCACTTGGTTCCAATCTCTCGGGGTAAGAGATCCTCCTTATGGAAACCAAGGGCTATATTCTTTTACCGGGTTTACAAGATTTCTTATAGTACCGGCTCTAAGCTCACTGTCCTGGTGCTTTAAAAGAACAGTCAAATCCTGGGCTAACTTTCCTTTCGAAGTCCCCTTAACACTTAATCCTGGGTTACCTTCCTTTTCCTAGTCCCCTTAACACTTAATCCTGGGTTACCTTACCCATAATGATCACTGGTATTGCGCTTACCAGTTCCCCAATTCACTCCCATTCGAGTGGCTCCTCAGTTATCCTTTCGATTGATCGTGCAGATCTTGTTCAAATCTCGGTGGGACCTCCAAAATGCAGCAGGCCAGCTGCTGCCTCAGTTTCCTTTTCTGCCGATCAACTGGGAGCTGAAAATAAGAAAGAGGAAAAAAGGGGGGGGGGAAGAACACGGCGCCTCACCACACACGCGCGCGCGCGCACACACACACACACACCTTGCAAGGGGAACAAATGTTCAACTTTATTGAGCAACCTAGTGACATATATACTGAGGGCTGACCTTGAATACCCTCCCATAATCCAGATGATGCAATATCATTCAGATTTTGGAGAGACATTTGTTATCTACATTTTATCTAAATCAGGGAAGACAAGGGCGTGGGTCGAAAGCCTTGAAGCACTTAAATTCAGGGAAGTTACAAGTTCACTATCCTCAGGGCAGGACAACAGGCGCTGGTTGAATTTTAATCGCTCAAAGGAGCCATCTTAGCTCCTCATGTCTTTAAGCTTTTTATGTAAATCTTTTTGCTCCCCACAGCACCCTGTAGGGTGGAGTTAGAAATTATGAATTTTTCTAGATTTTAAAACTATATTTTCCAGCTGGGTGTGGTGGCACTTGTAATCCCAGCATTTGGGAGGCTGAGACCAGAGGATCCAGGTTCGAGGCCAGACTCAGCTACCTAGTGAGGCACTCCGCAACTTAGTGAGACCCTGTTTCAAAATAAAGAATAAAAAATAGGGCTGGGGATGTAGCTTGGAGGTAGAATGTCCCTGAGTTCAATCCCCAGTACTGCAAAAAAATAAAAATAAAAAAAAAACACTATACTTTCCTTTTCCTACCCAATTCATATCCTTTCTACTTAATATTTTATTTCTTCTACCCTACCTCAGATACAGTCCATGCGTTGTGGGATACAACAGTCCCACTCATGGGTCCTTGGCCTCTGTGATAAAAAGAATTTTAACACGTGCCAGTCAGGAACAAAAGGCAGGTATTTATTCATGAAAATAAGGGAAGCAGGTAAGCAGAGGTCTTCTGGGTCACGGAGCAGGAGAGCAAGAGAGAGAGTCTTTGCCTCCTTAGTTCTTATATAGTTTTCCAAGAAGGGGTTGGCACAGAAGCAGTCTGGACCTCCTCTTCTCAGGTATAGGTGGTCGTTCCAAGAAGGGGTGGGCACAGAAGAAGTCTGGACCTCCCCTTTCTCAAGTTTTCAAAAGATGGGAGGTTGCTGGCTGAGATCTGACCTTTGTCTGAATCTCAGGTGGGGGCAGGGATCCAGGGGATTAAAGGTGTGGCCCACTGAGATTTCTGCCTAAGATTTGGGCACACCCTATAGGGTGGAGTTAGCTTATGAACTCTCCAGATTTTAAAACTATATTTTTCCTTTCCTTCCCAATGTCTCCTTTCTGCCTAAATTTTTATTCTTTCTACTCTACCCCATCACATGGACATGCCCCCATGGATCCACCCTCCAGTCATGTCCCACCTCCAAATCTGGCTGCATTATCTAACACATGAACTTCTCTGGGGGATATTTTAAATCCAAACCATAACAGAGGCCATAGTAGACAAGGATGTCCATTATCACCTCTTCTGTTCAACATAGTACTTGAGACTCTAGCCAGAGCAATAAGGCAAGAGAAGAAAATCAAAGGGGTAAAAATAGGGAAAGAAGAACTAAAACTATCCCTCTTTGCAGATGACATGATATTATACCTAGAAGACCCAACAAAGTCAGCCAAAAAACTTATAGAACTGATCAACAAATTCAGCAAAGTGTCTGGATACAAAATCAATCTTAAAAAATCAGAAGCTTTCCTGTACGCCAACCATAAAACCACTGAAAAAGAAATCCAGAAAACAATTTCGTTCACAATAGCACCTCCAAAAATAAAATACTTAGGGATAAACCTAACCAAAGAGGTAAAAGACCTCTATAAGGAAAACTACAAAAAGTTGAAAAAAAGAAATCAATGAAGACCTTAGAAAATGGAAAGATCTACCATGCTCTTGGATAGGCAGAATAAATGTCATCAAAATGGCCATCCTCCCAAAAGTAATCTACAAATTCAATGCAATATCCATGAAATTACCAAGGTCACTCCTCACAGACATAGAAAAATCAGTTCTTAAATTCATTTAGAACAACAAAACGCCCAGGATAGCCAAAGTAGTTCTTAGTAATAAGAACCATGCAGGAGGTATCACAATACCTGACTTCAAACTTTACTACAAAGTCACAGTAATAAAAACAGTATGGTATTGGCACAAAAACAGACACACAGACCAATGGAGCAGAATAGAAGATTCAGAACAGACCCACGTGCTTTTGGCCTTTGGAATACCATCAATTCCAGTTACAAAACAAGTCTTATCTGAAAGAGACCCATAAGAGTCAAGCAGAGCAGAGAACTTGACCTCCGTATCTAAAAGAAAACTGATATTTTTACCTGCCACGTCAAGAGTTATCCGAGGCTCCTCCATTGTGATGTCCAGCTGGTTAGAGGGTTGATTAGAGGGGGCCTTGTTGAGCCTCGGGCATCCTTAGTCTTTGAGGGCAGCCATCATGGGAGCAGATGGCCTCACTTCCCTTCAGAGGCAAGGGCAATCTTGCTTCCAGTGTTTCTCCTCTTTGTAGAGGGGGCATAACCCAGGTGGAGATAGACCCTGCTTAGGGCAGTCCTTGATCCAATGCCCAGGCTCTTTGCAGTAGCGGCAGGTGCCAGGCCTCCAGTCCTTTTCCCTCTGTTTAGAGGGGGCCCTTTGGTAACTCTGAGGTGGCAGGAATCTATTGCCTGATGCTAGAGCAATTAGGTGGGGGTGTCTCTGTGTCTGCAATTGTCTCCTCTGGTCCATCATTTCAACTTCCTTGTCTCTGTTTTTGAAAACCCCAAAGGCCAAATTTAAAAGCATATTAATGGGAGTCTGAGGTCCCATTTTCTGCTTTTGAAGTTTCCTTCTAATATCTGAGGCTGATTGGCTAATAAAATGAGTCCCCAATAATATTTGTCCTTCATATGAGTCTGGGTCAATATGAGTGTATTTCCGGAGAGTTTTAGTTAAACATCCCAGAAACACAGCAGGATTTTCATCTCTAATCCACAAATCTCTGAATTCCCCTTGAGGTTCCTCTTCCCAGCCCTCGAAACACACACATAAAACAACCAACCAAGATATGAAACTTTTAAGCATTTTCCGTAAAAAAAAAAAACAACTTACTTCTGCCGTTTTGTCCAAAAGTCCTTTCATTGGGTGCCAGTAATATGTCGTGGGATAACAGGGTCCCACTCGTGGGTCCTTGGCCTCCATGATAAAAAGAATTTTAACACATGCCAGTCAGGAATGAAAGGCAGGAATTTATTTGGGAAAAACAAGGGACTCGGGGAGACAGGTAAACAGAGATCTTCTGGGTTACACGAGCAGGAGGGCGAGAGAGAGAGAGAGAGAGAGAGAGAGAGAGAGAGAGAGAGAGAGAGAGGGAGCTTTTCAGTCTTTTTAAGTCCTTACATAAACTTTTAAGAGGGGTGAGCACAGAAGCAGTCTGGACCTCCTCCTCACAGGTATAGGTGGTCGATAGGTGGTCGTCCCAAAGAAGGGGTGGGCACAGAAGAAGTTGGATCCTCCTCCTCCTTTTTTTTTAGGTTTCAAAGATGGGAGATCACTGGCTGAGGTCTGACCTTTGCCCTGAATCTCAGGTGGGGGCAGAAGTCCAGGGGATTAAAGGCATGGGCCCAAATGAAACTTCTCCCTAAGACCTGAGCACACCCTATAGGGTGGAGTTAGCTTAGAATGCTCCAGATTTTAAAACTATATTTTCCTTTCCTTCCCAATGTCTCCTTCCTGCCTACGTTTTATTCCTTCTACTCTACCTCATCAAGAAGATAGGGTGTAGTTTTGTCATGGGTCAGCACGATACCTTTTGTGGGTCTTTGGCATCTGTGGCGAAAAGAATTTCAACATGTGCAGTTTTATTTAGAAAAGTAAGGACCTCTAGGGAGGAGACAGGCAAAGGGAGATCATCCGGGCCAAGAGAGTCTTTGCAGCCTTTTCAGTCCTTATATAGAACTCCATTCCCAAGAAGGGGTGGACCTGCTCTTCCTCAGGTTTCAACAATGGGTGGTGACTGGGTAAGGTCTGACCTTGTCCTCCTGGATCTCAGGAGTCTCAGGTGGGGTGAGGGTCATGGGATTAAGGGGGTGGGCTTATTGAGGCTTCTGCATGAGACCAGATACACCCTATAGGGTGGAGTTATAGATTATGAATTCTCCAGATTTTAAAACTATATTTTTCCTTTTCCTTCCCAATCTGTCTCCTTTCTGCCTAAATTTTTTATTCCTTCTATTCTACCTCATCAATTTCTCCTTGAATTTCACTCTCTTGCAGATCCTCTCCAGCTATGAATCTTAGGCCATCTGGTATACCCTTTCAAGCCTCTTCTAACTTATTTGTGTTCTCCCCCAGTCTTTGTCACCTGGCTCACACAGATGTATTCCAGAGACATCAAACCTTGGACACTTCACCTCAAATGGTTTCCTCCAGACCACATCCATCTTCAAACCCTGGATCTTATCGCCTCAAAATGTTACCACTTCCATCATCACTAAGTCAAAAAGCCTCTCCGGTTTGACCCAATTAGAAGTTCTAAACTTACCAGTATGAGCTGGGCATGGTGGCACATGCTTGTAATCCCAGAATTTGGGAGCTTGAGACTGGAGGATCTGGATTTGCAGCCAGCCTCAGTTACCTAGTGAGGCACTCCACAACTTAGTGAGACCTTGTTTCAAAATAAAAAATAGGGCTGGGGGTATAGCTCAGAGGTAGAATACCCCTGGGTTCAATCCCCAGTAACACACACACACACACACACACACACACACAGAACTTACCAGTATGTAAGAAATACAAGATCTGTCTGACATGGTGGCACATGCCTGTAATCCCAGTACTTGAGAGGATGAGACAGGAGGCTCTCGGGTTCTAGGACAGACTCAGCAAGTAGTGAGACTCTCATCAACCTAGCAAGATCCTGTTTCAAAAAAATAATAATAAAATATGCGTGGGGACTTGGAGGTAGAATGTTCCTGGGTTCAATCCCCAGTATCACAAAAACAAAATCAAACTTGTTTCCATTTTGTATTAACTTCCATTTTATGACATCCTATTTGATCTGTCTCTCAGAATCTCGAAATTCTCAGTCCATAGCACTGTAACCTGACTGATGAGGTAGAATAGAAGGAATAAAGATTTAGGAAGAAAGGAGACAGATTGGGAAGGAAAAGGAAAAATATAGTTTTAAAATCTGGAGAGTTCATAATGTATAACTCCACCCTATAGGGTGTGTCTGGTCTCAAGCAGAAGCCTCAATAAGCCCACACCCTTAATCTCCCGGCCCCTTGATGCACCCAAGACTCCTGAGATCCCTGAGGACATGGTCAGACCTCACCCAGCCACCACCCCTCATTGAAACCTGAGGAAGAGGAGGTCCAGACCTCTGCTGTGCCCGCCCCTTCTTGGGAAGTCTATGTAAGAACTGAAAAGGTTGCAGAGACTTTCTGGGCCCGGATGATCTCCCCTCACCTCTCTTCTCCCTCAAGTCCCCTACTTTTCTAATAAAACTCCTGCCTTTGTCCCTAACTGGCACAAGTTGAAATTCTTTTCACCACCAATGCCAAGGACCCACAAAAGTTACCATGCTAACCCATGACATGTTGAAGTTAGAAAGTTAATAATGTGCTGGTTTAAACTAGGCAATTGCAGAGATATGAACCTGTCGTGGGATAACACGGTCTCATTTGTGGGTCCTTGGCCTCCGTGATAAAAATAATTTTAACATGTGCCAGTCAGGAGCAAAAGACAGGAATTTATTCAGGAAAATAAGGGACTCAGGAGAAGCAGGTAAGCGGACTTCCAGGCCACGAGAGCAGGAGGGCGAGAGGGAGTCTTTGCCTCCTTTAGTCCTTATATAGATTTCCAAAAGGGGGTTGGCACAGAAGCAGTCTGGACCTCCTCTTCTTAGGTATAGGTGGTCTTTCTGATGTAGGACAGAAGGAATAAAATTTAGGCAGGAAGGAGACATTGAGGGGGGAAGGGAAAGATAGTTTTAAAATCTGAAGAGTTCTAGCTGACCCCACCCTATAGGGTGTGCTCAATCTTAGAAAAGTCTAAGTGGGCCACACCTTGTTAATCCCCTGAATCCCAGCCCCCACCGGACACTCAGGGCAAAGGTCAGACCCATCTCAACCTGAGGAAGAGGAGGGCCCAATCTGGACCGCCTACCTGTCGCCCACCAATACCTAAAAGAAGGAGGAGGTCCAGACTTCTTCTGCGCCCACCTCTCAAAAGCCTATAAAAGACGGAGTTTCAGCCCGCTTCCGCCTCTTGGGACCTGGGACGCGCGTCTGGTCAAAAAGATGCCTGCTCACCCGGTTTTCTCCCCTTTTCCTTATTTTTCCTAAATAAATTCCTACTTTTTGATCCTCACTGGCACGTGTTAAAATTCTTTTTTTCACGGAAGCCAAGGACCCACGTGTGGGACTGGGTTATCCCATGACATATAATTTTTGGCTGCTCCAACGTGAGGCGAAAGGTCAGAGACATCGATTTGGGTGAGTTTTTGCTAAAATGTTGCTTTATACTCGCTTTTTAAATGCTCTTTTATATTTGAATGTAGCTGCAAGGGTAGAACCTCTATTCTTCAATTTCATGGGCCAAAAGAACATAATCTCGGCCTGCCCTTCTGCCAGGGCTCCCCTTTTCAAGGGTGGTTGGGAGAACTTCCCAAACCGTGCAGATTCAACTGGCAGAGGGGTGGCAGTTGACGCTGCCCTAGAGGCCTGGCACAGGTCCTTGAACCTAAATGCCAAGTAGGAGTTCAACTGGTCCCTTTTTTCTTCCCTCTTCTCCTTCTCTCTCTCTCTCTCTCTCTCTCTCTCTCTCTCTCTCTCTCTCTCTCTCTCTTTCTATCTCTCTCTCTCTCTCTTTTTTTTCCTGGCCAAAACACGCTTCCCCTTAGAAAATGAGGGCTTATTCATAAAAGCTCCGAAGACAGGGCCTACTCCCTTTAGGAAAACATACCCCGTTCCTGGGCAAGATGGAACAAAACCGGCTCGTCCGAGAAAACGCATATGAGGGTTTGGTCATCCAGCTTTTGGAGCCCCCACATTTGTGGGTTTCTCGAGACACAGTAGGGGGTAACCGACCTTGGGGTGACACTCAAGGGAGCTACCCCCACCAAACAGCACATAACTCTCGACCCAAAACACTTAAGGGCCAATCTTGACTCTATCTCATGGGTTCCAGCAAGCTAAGCAGTCTTTCTTATGCAGTAAGTGTCTGATAGGGAGCAGTCTTAGA
>PVLC010046832.1:0-11310 GCA_004027655.1 Graphiurus murinus | reverse complement strand
AAGTTGCAGAGGGCCTCACTAGGTAGCTGAGGCTGGCTGTGAACCTGGATCCTCCAGTCTTGGCCTCCCAAATGCTGAGATTACAAGCGTGAGCCACCACGCCTGGCTTTTGTTTTGGGTTTTTTTGTGTGTGGTATTGGGGATTGAACTCAGGGGCATTCTACCTCCAAGCTATACCCCCAGCCCTATTTTTGATTCTTTATTTTGAAACCGAGTCTCACTAAGTTGCAGAGTATCTCACTAGGTAGCTGAGGCTGGCCGCGAACCTGGATCCTCTGGTCTCAGCCTCCCGAATGCTGGGATTACAAGCGTGCGCCACCACGCCCGGCTATGCCTGGCTTTTGATGACACGTTTGATTTGTGTTCTTTTCAAATAATTGAGAAACGTTCACCCTGCAATTAGTTCTTCCCTGCTTTTATTTCCCCCTACTCGCCCACAGGTGGGAGCCAGACAGTTCTGCCAAGCCTGGCAGATCCACACCTCCCCCACACTGCTCCCAGTGTGCAGATACCCACGGGTCCCCATTAAATCCCAATCAGGCTTTGTGAGAGAGCTGATTCAGCCCCCTCCCTGCCCCTGGGAAGAGTTCGAGATGAGCAAATCTCTTATTGGAGTAATTCTGGGAGCTCAGGCAAAGCCATGGCTGGAAGCCACCCACTAACTAGCAACCCAGGACATCAATCAGCCAAACTGATTTTTTCCGCTGCTACAGCCATTTCAACAGTTATCTTTGCTCGGGGCTTTGTCCAAAGTTACTCAACCAGTGGGTTCCCGGGCGATAAGTCACCGCCGCCTTACTCCGCAGCCTCTGTGTCCTGGGGCTGTCTCTTTACTCACTTCTCGAGAGGGGTTGAAGTTCATTTGCTGCGCTCCGAAAAGAAGAGAGCCGGCTCTGCTCGCCACACATTCTGGTTTAGCAGGAAGATGAAAGGGGAGCCCAAGTCTGTTAGGATATCAATACACTTCTCATTTGCCGCCCCGCGGAGGCCAGGGAGGGTTCTGAATCCGCTTCATCGCTCCCCCTGCTGGTACCCTGTCCAACGGCGACGGATGCCTGATCCAGCCTGGGGAAGCTCCTTAAAAGCCTGGGCCCAAACAGGCAGGGGCACCCTTAGCCATGCACCCCCCCATCCGATTTCTCCATCTTTTACACTTGAGGAAATCGAGGCCAGGAGGGAAAACGTGATTCACCCAAGATTGGCTAGTAAGTGAGGTCTGAGGTTTGAACCAGTCTCTGCAAGGCGGGTGTTTTTTCTTTTTCTTTTCTTTTTTTTTTTTTTTTTGCAGTACTGGGGATTGAACTCAGGGGCATTCTACCTCCGAGCTATACCCCCAGGCCTATTTTTTATTCTTTATTTTGAAACCAGGTCTCGCTAAGTTGCGGAGTGCCTCACTAGGTAGCTGAGGCTGGCCGCGAACCCGGATCCTCTGGTCTCAGCCTCCCGAATGCTGGGATTACAAGCGTGCGCCACCACGCCCCGCTTGGGTGTTTTTTCTAAGTTCCAACAGCGCCCCGGTAAGCAAGTGGCTGACTGACAGCGTACCATGAGATTGGCCGACCCTGGACTCAAGTCCAGGCTCTGCCACTTACACATCTGTCACAAGGAAGTAGTTCCTAGAGGCTCAGTTCCTTGTCTGTAAAATAGGAGTACAAAGAAAAGAGTAAAACAAGGTTTGGGAGACTTCATTCATCTGTATATACATCCACTCAGAAACAGCCGGCTATCCACTGTGCGGCAGGCAGTGTGCTGGGCATTCGGGAGTATAGCAACAAATAAGATATTGCAGTGTCTGTTTTCTTTGAAGGTAGAAGTCTAGTGAGGAAAAAAAAATAGACAACATGTGCAGACACACAGCAAAAATTCAACAGCTGTGGGAAAGGAAACCATTTCCCCTCTGATTCTCCTCACTTTCAAGCGTCAGGAGGCTTAGAGCCTTGCCCTGGCTTTATCAGTCTAAAACTGTTGGCGACTTGAAGAGATTAAGTTATTTGAAGGTCAAGACCACATAAATCTTTGTTTTCTCTAGTGTGCCTGGCCCCAGAATGCGCTCAGTAAATATTTGTTCGGCTGCACAAAAGCCCCACGTTCTGGCTCCCTCTGGCTCCCTGGCTGCCAGCCGATCGCTGTCCGCGGTGCTGAAAAGCAAATTCTGCTCCTCGGCATGAGGCGGCGCAGGTGCTGAGGCAGAAAATGGAGCCCAAGGGAAGTGAGTACAGGGAGGAGGGATGAGCCAACTTTTTGCTGGTTATTGGTGACATCTTCATCCTGCCATCTCTTGAAATCCAAAGCTGATGTTTCTTTTTTTCCCAGCTATCCTCTCTTGGCATTTCTTGCTAGCTCTAAACACTGCGCGGATACCTGTTCTTCATAACTACCCGGGTGATGGTCTCTGCAATGGGCGAGATACTTTGATCCCATAAAGCCCTACTTAAAAGTCTCCTGGGAAGTTGTTGAACCCTTTTTCCAGCCTGTTCCTGGGCAATGAAAAGGCAGTAGTCATAGATGCTTCTTCTGGCTGATTTCATCCATGTCTGTCACCCAAGAATGTAGGGAGCTTTGAGTCAGAACCGGCTATGAGAAAACCAGAGAGAGGAACCAGCCCGGAGCTGGGTGACTGTTCCAACTGGCGAGGGATTCGTTTTGACCAGTATTGGATGTGATAATATTTTGACTCATTCACTCATTCTATAAATATTTATCAAATGCCTCCCATGGCCTGGCGCTGTCGCAGGAGCTCTGCAGACAACCAAACCCAAGGAAGACAAGGTCTCTGGCTTCCTGGAACGTCCAGTCCAGCAGGCAGGATAAACCATAAACAAACAGAGAGATGAATATGTCGCAGGCAAGAAAGTAGATAACGGTAGTTGATGCTCTTTTAGATAAGGTGGCTTGGAGGCCTCTTTGGAGAGAATAAAGCTTGCAGGAATCCGGGGGTGGGCAGCATTCCAGGCTGAGGTAATAACAATAGCAAAATCCCTGCAGGAGCTAGATGGCTTGTCCAAGGAACAGCAAGAAGGCCAGCATGAGTGGAGATTTACCAAAGGGGATATCAGAGAGGGTTGGATTTTGCCAGTCATGAGGAGGTCAAAGCAAGACACTAGGAACAGAAGAACATTACACTTAGGAAATGACAGCTACTGCTATGCCTGTCAGAGTTAAGCCAAACATCGATGCCACCAGGGGCACAAAGATAATTAGAGAAAAATTCCTGCCTTTATAGAGCTTACCATGTCCCCAAACCCAACAAACAGGGGCCAGTAAGAACTAGAAATGTGCTCTTTATTCAGCCAATATCTTCTGAGTGCATACTATGTACCCCAAAACATTCTCTAATGTCTAGCTGCTGAGGAAAAGAGGGAGTGAGTCACTGGATGGAACCAGAATGTCTAAAGACAGGTAAGCAACCCTGGGCAGCAGAATCTGAGACAAAGCCACTTTGTTCTGATTCTGATCCTTCTTGGGAGACAGGAAGCAAGAGCAGTCTATATAGCTACACACAGGTGATCTAGAAGCCTCCACCAGAAAGGCTCGGCTCCCCTATACTTGGTCTCCAGAGGAGAGATGTAGGCTAATTTTTGCCATATAGCGTAAGAAAAGGAACTCAAATTCCTGGCACCTTTGCTAAGAATTTAGTTTAGTCTTCACATCATCCCCCAAGAGGCGGCGGAGTGTTATCATCCAGGTACGGAGTCCCTAAGGCCTGAACACAAGGTTGCCTGCAAGGAGAGCCCCTCCCCTCTTCATCTTAAGCTACAAAGAAATTTTATAAACCCTACCTAATGTGTTGTAGGGTCTTCAGAATTTTTTTTTTGTACTGGGAATTGAACCCAGGGGCATTCTACCTCCAAGCTACACCTCCAGTCCTATTTTATTTTTTTGTTTTTGAAATAGGAGTTCACTAGGTTGCTGAGAGTCTCACTATGTTGCTGAGGCTGTCCTCGAACCTGTGACCCTCCCGTCTCAGCCTCCTGAGCGCTGATACTACAACATGTGCCACAACACCCTACTTATGGTTTTTTTTTATTTTGAAATAGGATCTTGCTAAGTTTCTGAGGCTGTCATCGAACCTGCAATCCTCCTATCTCAGCATGTGCCACCACACTAGCATTTTTGAGGTATTAACAGAGTGACCATTTATTCATTTGACAAATAAGAAACTGGAGCTGGGAAAGGTTGGACTTTCCCAGGTTCACAGAGTATGCAAGACTTGTGAAATAGGACTTAGTCTCCATTCTGTGTGACCCAAAAGTCATTGGTAGTCCTATTTTTTTCTTGAATCTCAAACATGCCATTCATTATCTTGGCTTTAAAAAAAAGATCAATTCCTTTCATATGGAATTTTGATCATATTGTACCTGATATCTCTGCTCCTTCCACAGCACAAGGTCATTCTTAACTTCTCTCAACCCTCCCCAAAATGTAGGAAGGCAGTAGTGGTGAGAATAATAACACTAGCATTTACTGAGCATTTATGTCGTCGGCACTACTGTAAGTATCTTGTGTATATTAATCACATGCTTGTAACAATCTTATGTAGCAAGGGCTGTCATTATTCTCATTTCATGGACAAGAAAATTGAAGCCCAGAGAGATTAAGTAACTTGCCAAAGATCACACAGTCAGTCAAGGACTGAGACAGGCAGCCTGGCTCCAGAGCCGAAGCTTGCTCTTAATCACTGTATTCCACTGAAACAGACACCATTACTCAGATAGGTAAGTTCTTGCCCAGATATGCACAGTGCACTTGGGATCAAGCCCCAGGATATTTCCACTGCACCACACGCCTCTCCCACCGGTGGAGCAGAAGAAAGGAGAGAGTGTGTTCTGTGACAACTTCATAGAGGCACAGAACAATTTGAAGTGCTGCCAAGGAGCCCCATGGGGTTTTATTTAAATGGTGATCTGCACTGTGTGCTTGTCTGATCCTCCCTCCTACTCCCTCTTCTCCCCCAGTGTGCAAACGTCGAGCCTTTCTGGAGGGATTTGAGTGTTCGCAAAGTTCCCTTCTTAAATGCCATTGTTACGGGGACTTGTAAAGATGACTCAGAGAGGAGAAGATGTCATGGAAAATTAATTATCTTATCAGAGATGGAACCCAGGCAGAAGGCTCAGTTTTAGACTATAAAGGCCCTCCTCCAAGGATCCTGAGCAGACCCCAACCGGTTATTTTTGTTGGTTTGGTACTAGGAATTGAACCCAGGGGCATTCTACCTCTGAGTTACCCCTAGTCCATTTTATTTTGAAACAGGGTCTCACTATGTTACTAAGGGTCTTACTAAGTTGCTGAGGCTGCCCTCGAACCTTTAAACCTCTTGTCTCAGTGTCCCGAGTACTGTGATTACAGGTGTGTGCCACCATGCCCTACTGGACCAGTTACTTAAAGTCAAAGATGGGCTCCTGGCTCCTCCATTCCCTGCAAATCATATTCTTGAAAGTGACATAAAGCTGGAAGTGTGTGAGTTGTGCGTGTATGCTGGGTGCTGCTATGGTTGCTGTGTGAGTGTGTGTGTGTTGGGGTGGTTGTGTGTCTGTGATTTTGTGTTAGAGACTGAGTAGTGCTGGGAAGGGTCTACATATCTGACCATGTTCATGTTGGGGTGTGGGAGGATGCATGCTTCCTGTGGTTCTACACGTATGGGTCCGTGGGTACTGTGGGGTCTCTAGAGGTCTATTCTGGAGGACTTTTATAAAGAGATGAATTTAGTTAGAAATTGACATGGGTCAGTAGGCTAGGATGTTGGAAGCAGTCACAGGGCAGATCTTTTGGAACCACTAAGGATGCAGGAAAAGAAAAGGAAGGGCAGGTTAAGCCACATATAAACCCCATAAGCCCTTTAGCATGTTTTCTTCCTGAATTAGAAGAGTAGCTACTACTGACAATAGCCACAGCTTATAAATTAACGATGACATTGTAGAGCTACTCATACTGGCTCCCACTTAGAGGTTATCTACCAGACGCCTTTTATATACGTTATCTGACACTCTCGTCACTCTGCGCCGACATATGTCCATTCCACAGAGGGGGTGACTTGCCGGAGGTCACACAGGAGGCGTGAGCCAGGAAGAAAAGCCAGGTCCCTCCGGTTCCAAAGCCTCAGCACTTTCCTCCCCCCAACCAGGCGTCAACCCTGGAACTCGAAGAAGAGGGGTCCAGGAATGCAGACGGAGAGATGTGACTGACGCAGCAGGAAGAACTAGGTTCTGGGCTCAGCTTGGCCGGGGAGTTGCATGGCCTTAGACATCAGCTCTCGCCTCAGGGCCCCTGTTTTCTCATCACTAAAATGAGAATTTGGGTTCTCTGATCTGATGGAGCCTCTGTGGGTGGCCTCCCTACCACCCAGGAGCTATTGGCCTGGAAAAGGACCGCTGTGTGGGGGCAGGAGAGGAAGTTCAAGCCATGGGTCCATTTTGCCGAGACTCCCTTGCAGCTAGAGTGCTGGGTGCAAATTGAGCTCTGTCAATGAGTTAGACCCGCATGAGGTTCAGGTGAGGGAGATGAAGGGTCTTCCCTGCTGCTTTGGTCCTTTCCTCCAGCAAGAGCCAGGATGGAAGTGTGGAGGTTTCTGCAGGAGCATCTCGGAGTCCAGAGACTACCACGGTGGGTGTCAAGAGGCAGCTGCGATGGCTGCGTGGTGGCTCCCTGGTCCCAGCTTCCAGATGTCTGGATCCTAGGGTGGTGGTAAGTTCTCAATTTCACTACTTGTGGGGTCGTGGCCTCCTGTTTGGTGGCTGGACACTCATGTGGTGTTCTGAAGGTTATTTCTGGAAACTCAGTGGACTTTTCCAGTACCTCTCCTCCCCTGGCACATTCTTAAGTTTCTAATCCTCTATGTTAAATGCAATGTTTGGCTTCAAAAAGCCCTGGGATGATTTTTCCTTCTGCATCAAATCCCAACTGATCACGACGGAGCACTGTTATTCAGTTTTCAAAACCCAGCCTCGGTCTCTAGCTGTAGGATGACTTCCCATATTGACCAGCCAGTCCTTAGTACCTCTCCTCTGAGATTGCAGTTGTCTGTTACTGAGCACCTACCATGTTCTGGACCTTTCCACGTGGTACTGAAATTGACTCTTTATTTCCCAATATCCCCCACCAGACTGAGATCGTGGAGGACAGGGACTCGGTCTTCTCAGCTGCACCTGAGTGTAGATCTTGGAAGCCTAGATGGTTCACCCAGCCCTGCGGCCCTCAGTAACTCTTTATCTGTGTGGTTATTTGATTAGGGCCTGCGCTCCCGACTAGACTGTGAGCTCAGTTCCCTCTCGGTGGAGCACAGGTCGGACCTGCCGTCAGCAGAGGCAAGGCTTTGCTGAGTGAATGAGCACGAGTGGTCCAAGGCCTCATTCACTCATTCATTCACTCACTCATTCCATTAATTAATTAATTAGTTCATCCATTCATCCATTCATTCATTCATTCATTCATGCCAGACGCCAGGCTGGCTGCCTGCAACTGAGCTCTGAACAAGCCGACACGGTCCTCGCCCTGCGGAGCTTCTGGTCTACTGGCGGAGACAGAGGCAGACAGACATTCCAAGGGGGCAGGTGGTGAGACCTGGTGGTACCTGGTGGTGGGGCAGGGAACCGGCCCGGAGGAAGGGGGTGGTGTTCGGACCGAGGGACTGAGGGACCGGCCTGTGCGAAGGCTAGAGGAGAGGAACCCGGTGAGCCGGGCAGTTCAGTGAGTCAGAATGGCGGGAAGGCAGGCGGGGGGTCTGTACAGCATCCGGGCCTCCTACCTGCCCTCCTGCCGCCTGGGCTCGCTGGCGCCCTGCTCTCCGGTGCCTCTCCACCCTGCCCTGGCTCTGAGCCCTGCCTGCGATCCCTCCCGCACCTGTCACCGCCCCTGGCAGCCCAGGCTTCCGAGGCCAAGGGCAGCATGGGTGTCTTCCCCACCTCGGCCACCCCTTCACCAGGTTGGCCGAGCCTGTCCTGGGTGTATCTCCGCCTCCTTCCCCTCCCCGCTGCCCACTGGACTCCCCCGCTGCCCACCATCTCCTGGCATCCGCCCTGCCTCTGCAGGAATGTGGCCTGGGAGCAGTGGGCGGACGCAGGCACGCACGCACGCACGCAGGCTCGCAGGCACGGAGGCAGGCTCGCAGGCACGCACGCACGCACGCACGCACGCAGGCACGCAGGCTCGCACGCAGGCTCGCACGCAGGCACGTATGCACACACGCAGAGGTAGAGCTGGGCTACTTCAAGGAAACTGTGATTCAGTTGGAATTCTGTGTATCCTTCCTAACTTTGTGCTCGTTGTCACTGGTGTTCATTGTTTATTTGTTTTGGGGGTGCTGGGGATCGAACCCAGGTCACGAACACGCGAGGCAAGTGTTCTGCCACTGGGCTGCACCGCCTGCCCCCGCTGGCTCTTTTAGAACAATAATTATTGTGTTAAAATTCACATAACATAGTTGGGCGCTGGGGCAGACGCCTGTAATCCCCATACATGGGAGGCTGAGACAGAAGGACAGCAAGTTCAAGGCTAGCCTCAATAACTTAGCAAGACCCTGTTTCAAAATACAAAATAAAATAGAGCTGGGGGTGTAACCTGGAGGTAGAATGCTCCTGGGTTCAGCATCTAATACACACACACACACACACACACACACACACACACACACTTTACTCTCTGAACCATTTCTAAGTGTGTAGTCAGTGGCACTTAAGTACATTCATAACGTTGTACAACCACCGCCACATCTAGTTCCAGAACTTTTTCATCATCCCAGAGACTCGGTTTAAGCGATCAGTCCCTATTTCTCTCTCTCACCGGCTCCTGATAAACTCCATTCTGCGTTTTGGTCCGTATGATCTTGCCTATGCCAGGTCCTTCACCGAAGTGGACTCATGCAGGTGTTTGCCCTTTCGTCTTAGCGCGCTGTCTTTAAGGTTTGCCATGCCGTGGTATGTGCCAGAACTTCTTTGCTTTTCATGGCTGAGTAGTATTTCACTGCATGTGTAAACTGCATTTCGTATTTCATTTATCCATCCATCTGTTGGGTTGTTTTTACATTTTGTCTACTGTGAATAATGCTGCTATGACAATTGGTACATAGGCATCTGAGTCCCTATTTCTAATTCTCTTGGACTGATAACTAAGAATTGAGTTGTTGAGTCACACCATAATTTTATTTTTAACATTTTGAGAAACTGGGAGATTCTTTTCCGTGATGACTACACCATTTAAGTGAGGTTTCTGGTTTCTCCACATCCTCGGCATTGGTTCTTTGAGGCGCATTAGGAGACCTTTTGTTCGTTTATTTGGCAGATACCTACTCATCCTTCAGATGCTTCAGTCCATCTTAGATGCTACCTACTCGGGGAACTCATCCCCAAAATTCCTTCCAGTCCTAGGCAGCTCCTCTCCGCTGCTTCTGATTTTCACCTGACTTTGCTCTTGTCCTTTTTTATGCCTACATATGTCTCCTACTAGACAAGGAGCTTGGCACAGACAGAAATCCTGTCCGATGTGAATCCAGCTAACCAACATCAAAGCACGCGGAAATGTTCATGCACCAGATGGAAGAGGTCGACCTGCTTCTCCAGGTCTCCAGGCTCCGGATGCTCTTCCAGTAAAGAGCTGTACCTTAAGCTGGCGGTCAGGGTCCTACGTGACCTCTGACCTTCACGTGGACACATTACAGCAGGAGAAGCGATCTAGGAGCTGGACACTGGGGCACAAGCCTGTGATCTCAGCCACCCGGGAGGTTGAGGCCAGAGGATTGCAAGTTTGAGGCCAGCCTGCCCAATCTAGCAAGATAAAATAAAATAAAAAGGGCTTGGGGGTGAGAGGAAGCTCAGTAATAAAGCAACCCTCGGTTTAGTCAGTCCTCCATACTAAAAAATGAAACAAGGAAAGGAAGGGAGGAAGGGAAAAGAAAAGAAAAGGTAAGAACAAAGAAAATGGGAAATCTGGCCTTACTTTTTTTTTTTTTTTTTTTTCGGTACTGGGGATTGAACTCAGGGGCATTCTACCTCCGAGCTACACCCCCAGCCCTATTTTTTATTCTTTATTTTGAAACAGGGTCTCACTAAGTTGTGGAGTGCCTCACTAGGTAGCTGAGGCTGGCCTTGAACCCGGATCCTCCGGTCTCAGCCTCCCAAATGCTGGGATTACAAGCATGCGCCACCACACCCGGCTCTTATTTTTTATTTTTTATTTTTTGTCTTATGTTTTTGTCTTACTGCATTTGCGGGCAGAGTGACAGGAGGGCTGGTTGTTTCAAGTATTTCCTCCTCTTTATTTTTTGTTTGTGGCACTGGGGATTGAGCCCAGCACACTCTACCTCTGAGTCACACCCCCAGCCCTTCTTATGTTTTTATTTTGTAACAGTCTTGCTAGGTTGGTGAGAGTCTCACTACTTGCTGAGGCTGTCCTTGAACCTGTGATCCTCCTGTCTCAGCCTCCCAAGTCCTGGGATTCCAGGCATGCTCCACCATGCCCTGCTGTCGTTTGTTTTTTCACCCGACTCAAGACCTGATGGTCATGCCGAGCGTGTGCAGGGAAGACAGGAGAGAGCCCGGGACTCCATCCTGGCAGCAGCACCAAGCAGGTCGCATCCTCCGGTCTGCAAGAGATGACTCCGGTGCTCAAGAGGGGAGGCGTCCTCGGTGGTCACACAGCGGCCCGCAGGGGAGTCAGCCAGAAGCCCGAGCGAGCCTGGCCGAGCCCACGGTCCCTCACCCCGGGGCTGCCATCCAGGGGCTCCACGCTGGGGCCCCAAGTGCCGCCTGAGCGGAGAGAGGGGCAGCTCTATGTCGAACTTCTCTGGGGATGGGGGGAGGCTGTCTCTGCCTTCTCCTATGCTCGTGCCTACGTGTGTGTGTGTGTGTGTGTGTGTGTGTGTGTGTGTGTACACCCACAAAGAGCAATGCAGAAGGAAAGGAAAAGCAAATGTAAGAAGTATTTGCTCTTGAGGCCGACACACACTCAAGGGGTGAAAGCTATTAAAATTAACGGTCTAAGCAGGATTATCCATACGCATCTCTAACCTGGCTCTCCTTATCCTTTATGATGGATAAGAGTCCAGCGGGCCCAACTCCTCTATCCCGGTGCCTGCTGACCCCCAGCCTCGGGCCCACCTCTTAGAACCTTTGTCTAATCCGGGGTAATTGCCAGGAGTGCATAGAGGCAGAGGTGGGGGCGGGGGAGGCAGGGAGGACAGAGAAGAAGCAGAACATTCCCAGCCTCCCAGGTTCCCAGGGCGACCGTGAAGAGCGTCACTGCACACCCTCCAGGTTGCCTGGCAGGAAGCGGGTCTGCGACACGGCCAAGCACGCGCTGAACCTGGGCTGTGGCCATGGG
>PVLC010046831.1:0-11300 GCA_004027655.1 Graphiurus murinus | reverse complement strand
CCAGCCCTTCACCTTTAGTTTGTGGGAATCTTTGCTTGTAAGGTGTGTTTCTTGCAGGCAGCACATAGATGGATTCTGGGTTTTGATCCATTTTGCCACCCTGTGCCTTTTTATTGGAGAGTTGAGACCATTTATATTCAGTGTGATTATTGAGAGATGATTTTTAATTCCTAACATTTTGAGTTTTGACTTCTGTTTGTTCTTTTTTGCTTAGCTGTTTGCTTCCTGGAAATTATTGCTTCTCTGGTTCTGACGTTTACTGGTTAGTTCTTCTTTGTAGTTAATCTCTTTAAGTAGTTTCTCTAGTGCTGGTTTGGAAGACAAAAATTCCTTCAGTTTCTGTTCGTCATGGAAGGTTTTTATATCTCCGTCAATTTTAAGAGAGAGTTTTGCTGGGTATGAGAATCTTGGCTGCAAGTTATTTTCTTTCAGAGTTTGGAATATGTTACTCCATCCTCTCCTGGCTTTCATGACTTGATTCGGGAGGTCTGGCGTAATTCTAATTGGTTTGCCTCTAAATGTCACTTGGCCTTTTACTTCGTTGCCTTTAAGATTCTCTCCTTTGCCTCTACATTGGTCAATTTGATTACTATGTGGCGTGGTGAACCTCTTCTTTGGTCTTGTCTTGAGGGAGTTCTGTATGTTTCCTGGACCTGTGTGTTGACTTCTCTTTCTATGTTTGAAAAATTCTCTGTTATTATTTCTTTGAAGAGATTGTTTATTCCATAAGTTTCAACTTCTAATCCCTCTTCTATGCCTATTATTCTTAGGCTGGCTCTTTTAAAATTGGCCCAGATCTCTTCGATGTCCAATTCATACTGTCATTTTTTTTTTCTAAGTTATGTACTATAGATTCATTGTTAGTTTGGTCATCCTCTAAGAGTGATATTCTATTTTCCATGTGATCTAATCTGCTGTTTATAGTTTGCATTGATGCCTTCATTTCGATTATTTCATCTTTTACTTCCTTCAATGTTTCTGTTTGGTTTCTCTTTAGGTCTTCGAATTCTCTGTTTATTTGTTCCTTTATGTCTTCCTTTATTTCTTTAAAGCTCTGCCTACATTCTTTCTGGAAATCCTGTATTGTTTCTAGTATTAAAAATCTGAATTGTTCTTCTGGTAGTCTCTGCCATTCTGGGTTGGTGAGATCTGTTATTGAGGGGTTGTGGTGGCTCATTGTTTCTTTGTTATTTTTCCTTCCCATGGTTTCCCTGTTCTTCGATTTATATCTTTGCTGTTCTTGCAAGTTTTCTTGTCCAATCTCTGTAGTTGGGGTTTAGGGGTGACAGGGTGTGTTCAGAGATAGAGTTTGGGTGAGAGGTCACCGTATTGGACAGCTTTTTATTTTTAATTTTTTACCAATCTGATGGCAAAGTTTATATCTTACTGTTTGTATTGTGTTTAGTTAGAAGTGAAGTTGATCTTTTCACATTAATGACTTTAAAAAAAAAATTTAGCCAATTGCGGCTGGCCCCGCTGCTCCTCGCCCCACCCCTCGCAGGACCTGTTTGGTCGTTTGGGGTGCAGATGGTGGCGGGGAGTCGTTCAGAGTGGAAGGGGAAGGTGGAAGGGGACACGGAAGTCTCGAGGGCTCAGATACATACAGACTTTTGCAAATATCTTATTTGCATTCAATACAGAACCATTGATGAACATGATGCTATCATTGAAGGAAAACCAAAGACCAAGGAAAAATGAAATACTGGTGCAACTCTGTCAGTTAGTTTTGATTTATTAGTTTAAAACTGTTCTTTTATTGAAAATAGTGTAAGCAGGCCATGCATATAATATAAAATATATTACATAAATAATATGAGGATTCTTCATTACTAAAGGTAAAAAGAGTTTGGTTTGGTTTAAATATGTGGAGCTTACAGATAACTTATACAATAGTCATACTCAATTTTACATAGTAAGACAAGTTCTATCATTTTTTTTCTGTGGCATTGGTCATATAGGATCACTAATGGAAAGGTGTCACTGAAAGGCAGGATCCATATGGGTGTATAATTAAGGAGCCTGCCACAGCACTCAGGAGTTTGAGTGTATTTGTTGGTCACACAGAGAACTTCAGTGCTTTCCAGAGCTGGATATATCCTAATTAATAGTGCCACAACAGAAATTGTACAGTTGAATAAATCAGGTCTGATGCATAATTTAAAACATCAACATTTGATAATATTCTATAGCAGTTGGCCTAAAAGCAAACATATTCCCCCCAAATAAAATCTTCAAATAAACCCCCAAATATGGCCGGGCATGGTGGCATACACCTATGATCCCAGTACTTGGGAGTCTAAGACAGGAAGATTTCGAAGACAGCCTCAGCAAGTAGCAAGACTCTCATCAACCTAGCAAGACCCGGTTTCCAAATAAGAAATAAAATTGGGCTGGGGGTGTAACTTGAAGGTAGAATGCTTCTGGGTCAACTCCCAGTACCATAAATAAATAAATAAATAAATAAATAAATAAATAAATCCCCAAATACCTGTGCTTCACCCTATTAGAGACCCATTGAAGAGCATCTATTTTTTTTTTATTAATAACGTCTTTTGAATTTTCACTGTTAGTTTATATAGTCTTTTTTCTGTGTGTAATTTAGATAAATTGCAGTGTTTAAGATGATGTTTTAAAGGCTTCATTGTAAGTCTGGCATTATGGGAAAAAGCTAAAAACTAAGATTATGCTACTGTAAGAATATTGTCATCACTGGAAATTGTTTTTATTTTATATTCACTTAATTTTATATTTAGTGACTATTTTCAAAAAACGTAGACCTGCTTTCAATGTCTAGAAATTTTTTAATAGAGTATAAGAACATCTTGTAAAAGGAGAGACCCATGTATGATTTTCAAAACAATATTTAGGACTTTCATATCGTCAACACTCTACATTAATGCTGTGTTTATGAAACTGGGGATTGTGAGGCCCTCCCCAGGCAAATAAACTTGCAGGTGAAATGCTGCATTTTCATACACAGTTGACCTTACTCCAATTTGGGGAAATGACAATTTTTATACTTAAATACATTGTTGAGTGAATTCTTATTTTAGACAGGAAATTTCCTGCTTCCTTATTTGGGTATTCCTCTAGATTATTCCCCTTTCTCCATTGCTAAAGGGTACACTTATGTTTGTTTGTTTGTTTGTTTGTTTGTTTGTTTGTTTGTTTTGCGGTACTGGGGGTTGAACTCAGGGGCATTCTACCTCCGAGCTACACCCCCAGCCCTATTTTTTATTCTTTATTTTGAAACCGAGTCTCACTAAGTTGCAGAGTGCCTCACTAGGTAGCTGAGGCTGGCCGCGAACCTGGATCCTCCGGTCTCAGCCTCCCGAATGCTGGGATTACAAGCATGCGCCACCACGCCCGGCGGGTACACTTATGTTAATGAAGAAAATAAGCACAGTATTGTAGAAGAATCAATATTAGCCAATATATTTTGGAGTGTTTTTAATTTTACAGTATATATTCCAGCGCTCAAACTCAGGGTCAAATTTTAACAAGATGTATTTAATCACTAAATATTAAAATAACATTTCTATCTTAAAGGGCCAAAGAAAATCACATCAATTTCTGAAAAGTATATAAATGAGCGAGGTTGTTCTAATGAACATGTACTTACATTTAATAGGAATAAAATATAACTTTTGTGACTAGCTTTTGGTTTGCAGAGAATACCAGATACCAAGAATTTTGATATAAAAAGATCATTTCTACTAACAGTGCATTACAGCCAATTGATGTGATGAATATCATGATAAAAAGTATCCAAAATATGGACATGGTTGGATCTATGGGACATATGCAATATGGAGGAAATTTTATGGAACATGTGTGGTTAGATTAATTTGAAAAGAAATGTGGGCTGATGTGTAAGTTGTTACTAACATGCAGCTATTTGCTAATATGCTTTATAGTGGTGAGGGATTTTAAAATTTAACTTCTTTTTCTCCTACATTCTTGGTATTTTGGTATTGGCCTGAAGTTTTTCTTGAACTTTGAAGAAAAGTTTCTTTAGCAGTAAGAAAACCACTTTTAAAGTACTAAGTGTCATTATTTGCCTTGAAAGTTTATTCTGCTTTTTGGGTTGGAAATAATATAAGTTCTCTGGGTCCTTAGAGTGTGTTCCAGTGTTCTAGGCACAGGTGGGTGTGTAGGTATACACATGCAGGTATGTTTTGGAGCAGTTTTTTCAGGAGTGAGAGGAGAGAGAAGTAGTCATAGCTTTAACAATCCTGTTGACCTGGCTTCTAAAATAGGTGATTGGCTTCAAACATGTGACCCTCCTGTCTCAGCCTCCCAAGTACTGAGATTGCAGGCCACCATGCCCACCTCAGAAGGCTTTTATAATACAGTATCTCATTCTCAGGAGGTGCTCTTCATTAAGCACTTTAGTATATCTTAAATTTTTATTTTGTAATGTTTGCTGAACTGCTATTATTTGGCAGATACTAGGATCAGATTTTCTGAGGAGCACTGTAAGCCAGAGTTCATAAGAAATAGTGTAATAACTACTATTGGAATTATCAAAATATTTCTTAAGCTTATTAAACATAGACTGTAAGGTGAATTCTCACAGTATTTTAGAGGAAATCTATTTTCAGTTCCTTTAGAATCACTCAACTATCAATAATATACTAATTATAGTTACAAATTAGATAAATGTTTTCAAACAGCTTGATCCTTTGCTGTTCAAACACAGTAGGCTATATATTCTCTCAAACATACTAAAATAGTTGTACATACATTCTATGATTCAGAAAGACTTTCCAGGTTAAGTTAATGTGGCTTGGTTGTGAATGTTATGAAATGAATGTTTCAACATGCTGAAGGGCATAAATAATAATCTTCTATCCATATGCCTAACATCTTGCTTAAGGCATAGAATATTACCAGTATAATTGAATCCCCTCCCCAATTGCATAATTCTCTCTTGGACTCAGAAATAGTAGTTGATGTGCTTTTAAACATAGTAACTGCTTTTGGGCTTTGTATAAATGATTGTTCTGTAACTTGTTTTTCTTTCACTCAATATAATATTTTTGAGATCCATTTGATGTATGTGCTTCTAGTCTGTTCATTTTTACTGCTTGCAATATTTCATTATACAAGAATAACATCATTTATTTACACATTTTTCTGTGGATTGACGGTTGTTTCTAGTTTTTGTAATAACCAAATTATGCTGCTATTACTGTTCTTTTACAGGTCTCCCTGTGTGTGTACATGAGAGATTCCCTAGGGTACCTGTCTGTGAATGAAATTGCTAGGTCGCAAGGTATGTGTATTTTCACTTTTGCTAAATATTGTCAAATTGCCAACAAGAGTAGTACCCATTTGGATGCCCACCTTCAATTACTAGGTCCCCTCACTGTTCTATACTGTTGCTGACACTAGATATCTTCAGTTTAATTTGATTTGTCATTTGAAGAGTGATGAATCTCATTGTTATTTTGAATCTCTCTGAATATTAGTGAGGTTGACCTCTTTTTATGTGTATTAGTATTAAAGTTATTATATCCTAATTCAGTCAGCCCTCCATATCTATGAGTTCTGCATCCATGGATTCAACCAACTACAAATAAAAAATACTTGGAAAAAATGCATCTGAGCTGGACATGATGGTATACACCTGTAATTCCAGTACTTGGGAGGCTGAGACCAGAGGATTGCAGGTTCCAGGATAGACTTAGCTACATAATGAGACTCTTGAGCAACCTAGCAAAACCTTGTTTCAAAACAAAAAAATTAAAAAAGGGTTAGGGGTGTGGCTCAGATGTGGAATGCCCCTGGGTTCAATCCCCAGCCCCTCCCTCCCTCCCTCCCTCTCTCTCTCTCTCTCTTTCTCTCTCTCTCTCTCTCACACACACACACACACACACACACTGCATTTGTACTAAACATGTAGTGCTTCTCTCTCTCTCTCTCTCACTGGGGATTGAACCCAGAGACTTGCAAATGCTAGATAAATGCTACATCTCCATCACTTTTTATTTTATTTTGACAGAGGATCTTACTAAATTGCTGATGCTGGCTTCAAATTGAACTTGCAGTCTTCCTGCCTCAGCCTCACAGGTAGCTGGGAGTACAAGTGTGTGCCACGGTGAATGGCTGTCAACTTTTTTTTTCCTTATGTCATTATTGCCTAAACAATACAGTGTAACAGCTCTTTATATAGCATATGTTAGGTAGTCCAAGTAATCTAGAGATGATTTAAAGTATGGAGTAGGATATATGCAAATACTCTACCATTTTATATAAGGGACTTGTGCATCTTCACATTTTGGTATCCATGGAGGGGGAAATTAATCCTTTGAAGATACCAAGAATGACTCTTATTGTATGTTATGGTTGAAAGTGACATGCAAAGTTGAAAGTAGACTATACCATACTTGTGTCTTTAAAACAATGGCAACTTTGGAGATTTTGTGTGTGTGTGTGTGTGTGTGTGTGTTCCTGGGAATTGAACCCAAGGGCATTCCACCTCTGAGCTACACTCCCAGCTCTATTTTATTTTTATTTTGAAACAGGGTCTTACCAGGTTGATGAGAATCTCACTACTTGCAGAGACTATCCTCAAATCTGAGATCTTCCTGTCTCAGCCTTCCAAGTACTAGGATTACAGGTGTGCATCACCATGCCCAGATGATTTTTTTTTTGAAGATGAAATTTGGGGTGACTTCTTGAAAAGAAGTATTAGAAAACATGGACTTTGGGATTAAATTGATGGTTGAATCCTGGCTCCATTATTTAACAGCTCTATGACCTTGAGCAATTTATGTAATCTGTTTTTTCATCTTTAAAATGAGTATAATACCTTATGATTTGATGACAGAATTAAGTGAGATAACATTAACACTTGGCACATAGGACTAGTATATGGTTTTAGAATGAAACATACATATTCACTTTTACTACTATGAAAGATGGGTGACACCAAGGTATAACTGTAAATTGATTCTGACATCTGGCAGCATTTGTGGGAATAAAGTGCTGCCTGTTGATATTCTAATATAAATGTCTCAGAGCCAGTTGAGGAGCCCGTTGGCATAGAAACCCCAGAGCCATCACTGTCTGCCACACATCTGTGTTTGGCTATCCTGTTCTCTGTGTATACATGTATACATGCCTTTCTGTCACTTCTGTTCATCTTTTGTGTCTTGTTGGTTTTCTGAAGATCATGACATCCGTGACAGTGACAGAGCTATCCTGGATCACAATGGATGGTGGGCGCAACCTTGAAGACCTTTCTAGGTGTCTTGGAAGCTGGCTTCCACTTGGGAACTCTTGTCAATTACCATACAGCACAATCAAGATGGCCAGGTGCCAGAGTTGGTGGTGAGCATGCAGACTAGTCCCATGTAGACTTAGACTGTTCTCATGTCTCTTGCCACAGGAATTGCTTCACATGGCTCCTGAAGAAGTGACCATTACCGTACGCCTCATTCGTTCATTTCAGCACCGCAACTTCAAGCCTGTGGTGTATCACAGAGTTAATTTGGACCAAACTGTAAAGGAATTTATAATATTTCTAAAGCAAGGTATGAGATGTTAGAGTCATTTTGTTTTATTAATGTGTTGAAAAAGCAATAGTCTAAAAAGATTAATAATAATCTTTTAAAAATGCAAAAGATACTTTGGAAGATACTTATCTAGTTTTTTTTTGTTTTTTTTTTTTTTTTTTGATACTGGGGATTGAACCCAGGTGCATTCTACTTTCGAGCTACAACCCCAGCTCTTTTTTTACTTTTATTTTGGAACAGAATCTCACTAGGTTGATGTGAGTCTCACTACCTCCTGAGGCTGTCCTTAAACCTGCAATCCTCCTGTCTCAGCCTCCCAGGTACTAGGATTACAGGCGTGTACCACCATGCCCAGCTGTAATCTAGTTCTAAGCCAGGTGCTCTGCTGGCTTCTGTTGTGGACCTTGGTGTCAGCCTGCCTCACCAAGGACAGTGTCCTCACCAAGGACAGTCACCCTCATGTTTGACTTAAATAAAATAAGATCTGTATTTTTTTTGTATTGGGCTTAAGTCTTTGGAGGTTGGTTAACAAGAGAGTGTGGTGTGGCACATGGGGCCATGTGGGGAAGGGTGGCAGGGAGGCACAGAGGCCTGTGCAACAGGAAATTATGAGAGTTGTAGGTCACTGGTCACAGAAATGATGGCCATTGTAACAGTGGTAGGTTATCATTTTGAATTTAAAGTAGGAATAAAATCAATTTTTGGTAGGTCCTTAATGGCCTTTTCACCTCTGATTTTCATTATTGAAGTGTTCCCATCATCAGCATTTGATAAAACGTCTAGCATAAGCTTTTATTATTTTAACTGAAGTGTAATTTTTATATAGTGAAAATGTATAGACATCAGTGCATGGTTCTGTGGTTTGATGAAGTGTCTTTACATCTGATACAATTTTTGTACTTTGATATTATTTTGGATTCACAGAAAAATTGCAAGACCCCAGTGAAGCATCCCTGAACGCTCTTCATGCAGATTCCCCAAATGTTAAAATATCATGTTGGTTTTTATCTCCACTTCTCTCTCCTCTTCCCCCTTCTCATTCTCCTCATCACCCCTTAGTTTTTCTTTATGAATCACATAGAAGTATACTGCTGACATAATTCCCCCTTACCCCTCATATATTTCCTAAAAAACAAGGAATTCTCTTCCTTTTATGTAACCACAATACAATGATCAAACTCAGGAACCTGACTTTGAGAAATACTATTATCTGATCTACAGACCTCTATTGAGATTTTAATTGTCCCAATAAGGATAAAAGAAAACCCAAGGTCATATGTTGCATTCAGGTCCTTTTAATCTGAAATACTTTGGGAGTCTTTTGTTATACTTCACCACATTGACAGTTTTGCACAGTACCGGCTGTTTTGTACAACGTTTCTCAATTGAGTTTGGTGTTTTACTATGGGTTAGGATTAGGAGTTGTACCTTTTGGCAGAAAAAAATTCATAGAGGTGATACAGGCATCTTGTCAGGGCAGCATGCCAGGATGAGTCCTATGGATCAGGCAGTGGTAACTGATCAGTCGATTAAGGTTTTCTTCACTGTAAATTGTGTGTGTGTGTGTGTGTGTGTGTGTGTGTGTGTGTGTGTTTGTGTTTGTTGAACCCAAAGGCTTTCTACCTCTGCACTACATCCTTAGCCCTATTTTTTATTTTTATTTGAAACCAGGGTCTCAATAGGTTGATGAGAGTCTCACTACTTGCTGAGGCTGTCCTTGAACTTGTGATTCTCCTATCTCAGCCTCCCAAGTACTGGGAATCATGTGCCATGACGCTTACTGTAAATTTTAATTGCATTTGAAAAATATCTTGTAGGCACATAGCCTGAAACTTTATAAGTATTCTTTTACTTCTCAAGCTTTCATCTACCAGTTTGGCTTTCTTTAATGATTCTTGCCTGAATCAAGTATAATAATGATGATTTATAAATGGTGATTTTCCTAATTCCATCATTTCTCTTACATATATTAGTTGGCTTTCTACAGTAAAGAAGAGCTTTCTGTACCCCTCACCCATTGCATCATTTGTTTATGTCACTTTGAACTCATGACTTCTTTTTTTACTCATTTTTATGTGGTACTGGGAGTTGAATTCAGGGGCATTCTACCTCTTAGCTACACCTCCAACCCTATATTTTAATTTTTATTTGGAAACCGGGTCTTAATAGGTTGATGAAAGTCTCACTACTTGTTGAGGCTGTCCTTAAACATACGATCCTCCTGTCTCAGCCTCCCAAGTACTGAGATTACAGACATGGGCCACCACATCCAGCTGGATTCTTTATTTAAAGGATTATAGTTATTTCTTATCATTGGGCACCCTTTTAGCCTCCTGTGTCCTTCCACCATGTCCCCATTGATCTTTGAGCACTTACTTACTTTTTGGTATAACACAGGCTTATGCTGTTCATTCTCTGCCCCAGACCTGGGACCAGCCGTTTCTCTGAGGAGGTCTAATCCCATTATTGGAGAACAGTATTGAGAATCAAGAATTTTATTTCTGTGTGTGCAATGTGTGTATAGATTACTTACTTTACTTACCTACTTACTTACTTTTCAGTGCTGAGGATGGAAACTAGGGCCTTTTACATTCTGGGATTGATTTTGCCCTAAATTTTCCTAATCTCTCTTTCTTGAGAGAGGTTAGGAAGACACCAAAATAGGAACAACTAAGACATTTAAATTAAAAAAATACTGTTTTGTACTGGGGGTTGAACCCAGAGCCATTCTACCTCCAAACTATACCCACAGCCCTTTTCATTTTTAATTTTTGAAATAGGGTCTCACTAAGTTTCTGAGAGTCTCACTAAGTTGCTAAGGTTGACCTCAAACCTGTGATCCTCCTGTTTCAGTCTCCCAAGTACTGGGATTACAGGTGCATGCCACCACACCTGGCTCGACTAAGATATTTTCAATACTTAAGGGCATCATGACCTTGTGATTAGGTGTGTACCAGCCACCAGGTATTGCAATGTCCCATTCTATTATGGTTTGGATTTTAAATGTCCCCCAGAAAAGCTCATGTGTTAGTGCAGCCAGGATCAGAGCTGGGACGTGGCTACAGAAGGTGGATCACTTGGGTGCAGCCTTGGGGACTGTATCTGTCCCTGGTCTCCTCCTCTTGGTCTTTCTGCTTTCTGGACACCATGAGATGAGAGTGAGTTTTCTTCCACCAAGCCCCAAAGCTCTGCCACCAAAAGGTTTCTGCCCTGGAGCTGTCCAGCCAGGGACTGAAAAATTTGACACCTCTAAAACCATGAGCCAGTAAATCTTTCTTCTTCTAGTTTGTGCTTGTCATATATTTTGGTTACAGAGACCAGCTAACTAAACTATGTTCCATTCCATGGAAGTGGCATGCAGAAGTCTGCTCATCAGTCCTTTCCTGACCTAGTCCTTCCTCCTTTCCCCCTGCCTAAGGACAAAAGGAACTTGACACTTATGCTGAGATGGGTTTTGGAGCAGTGGTCTGCAATCCTCTTACTTTGCTGGCATTCCAAGTAAATCTTTTTCCTTGCCCTAACAACTTGCCCTTTGTTCATTGGGCCCCTTTAGAGAGGCAAATAATAGACTTGGATTCTATAAGAAGTCTATTTTGTAGTGATTTTTTAAGGAATTTATAAAAGGACATAATTATTCATAAAATAATATCTGCACACATAAAATATATACTTTTTTATTGCTGTGTTAATTATTAGGAAATTGACAGTACTAAGAGATAATGTTATGGGGGAGGAAAATATTTTTTTTCTCAACTTGTAAGTTTTTTTTTTTTTTTT
>PVLC010046830.1:0-11282 GCA_004027655.1 Graphiurus murinus | reverse complement strand
TGGCGCACGCTTGTAATCCCAGCATTTGGGAGGCTGAGACCGGAGGATCCGGGTTCGCGGCCAGCCTCAGCTACCTAGTGAGGCACTCCGCAACTTAGTGAGACTCGGTTTCAAAAATAAAGAATAAAAAATAGGGCTGGGGGTGTAGCTCGGAGGTAGAATGCCCCTGAGTTCAATCCCCAGTACCGCAAAAAAAAAAGAAAAAAAAAAAAAAAAAAGAAGAAGAAACAGAAAAATGGAATAGATTAATAATTAAGAACATTGTATAGGTCTAAAAAAAAAAAAGACTCACTGTCCTAAAAGGTACCAGGGTGTTTACTGTTCTAAAATGTATCCAGGATTTTTTTTATACTGGCGAACCCAAGGGCATCCTACCTCTGAGCTATACTCCCAACTTTTTTATTTTTTTATTTTGAGACAGGGTCTCACTAAGTTGCAAAGGCTGGCCCCAAACCTGAGATCCTCCTGCCTCAGCATCCCAAGTATTGGGATTACAGTAGTTCACCATGGTACCCAACTCCAGGATTTGTTTTAAGCAGGTGTAGTACGACACTCAGACATGAAAATGACTGTCATAAATAAGTGGCCCTCCCCCTTACTGGGGATCTAGCCCAGGGCTGCTCTATCAATGAGCTATCCCTCCAGCCCTTTTTATTTAGAGACAGGGTCTTGCAACTTGGCAATCCTCCTACCTCTGCCTCCCAAGTAGCTGGGATTAGAGGTGTGCTCCACTGGCTGAAGTTTTTATACTCATAGATTCCTAGCCTGGAGGCACAGCCTTCTCCTGGGGAAGCACCAGGGTCAATCAAGAGGCAGAAGAAGAAAGAGGGAAAGTGTCAGACAGAGAAGTTACTGCAGTTTCTGAGGAAAGCACTAGAGGAGGCAAGAGAGGCAAACCAGGAGAGTTCAGGACTAGACAGTTTGAATCATTTTGGTAGGCTCTGGGTTTTAGGGATGGTCCTTACTTATATGGTTCTGGCTGTAGAATGATTTAGGGTAGGGGGATAAGTCCCTGACTAAGGTAGCCTGATAAAAGAAGGTATGGCTGGGTGTGCTAGCACACACCTGTAGTCCCAGTACTTGGGAGGCTGTTCATGGCCAGCCTCAGCAAGTAAGTGAGGTCCTCTGCAACTTAGTGAGACTTTGTTTCAATAAAATAAAATAAAAAAACAGGGCTAAGGGTGTAGCTAAGAGGTAGAGCAAGCTTGGGCTCAATTCCCAGTATGTTCCTCCCCTACCACACACACAATAGAAGGTATGGATTGGTTGGTTTGCATATCAAACACATGCTCAAAACAAATTGTTATGTCTAGAAAGTAAGAGTCTCTCCCTAGGCCCACAAGGCTCCAAGATGCCAAAGCATCATAAAATACAAACAATAGCCTGATATGGTGGAGCATGCCTATAATTCCAGTACTTGGGAGGCTAAGACAGGAGGATCACAAGTTCAAGACCAGCCTCAGCAACTTGGCAAGGCTCTCAGCAACCCAGGGAGACCCTGTTTAAACAAACAAACAAACAAACAAACAAACAAACAAACGTCTGGGCGTTTAGCTCAGAGGTAGAATGCTCCTGAGTTCAATCCTCAGTACCAAAACCAACAAACAAGAAAAGAAAATATGATTAGTACATCTGCCCATGTGAGTTTTTCCAATCTTTCCGTAAAGAAAAATAAAACTTATCTTTACAAACTATCCTAGAAGCCAGGCGTGGTGGTGCATGCCTGTAATCCCAGTATTTGGGAGGCTGAGACAGGAGGATCGCAGGTTTGAGGACAGCCTAAACAAGTAACAAGATTCTTATCAATCTAGAAAATGTAAAAATGGGAAAGCTACCAAACTCATTTAATGAAGCTAGAATAATATTGATTTGAGTAAATTAAAATAGAACATAAAAGTTTAGGCAATCTCATTTAGTAACAAATAAATGTAACATTAAAGAAAGCATTAGAAGACTAAATCCAACATTGTAGAAAAAGATTAAACAGGATTTATAAGAATGCAAAAACAATAACTTACAAAACTAATAACTTACCACATGAACATATCATGTGATTATCTCAAAAGACATACTTAAAAGCATTTGATAAAATTCAGTACTCATTCATGACTTAAAAATAACTTGTTAATTTGTGTATGTGTGTGTGTGTGTGTGTGTGTGTGTGTGTGTGTGTGTATGTGTGTGGTACCAGAGACTGTACCCAGAGGTGTTTTACCTCTGAGCTATACCCTTACCCCTTTTTATTTTTTGTTTGGAAATAGGGTCTTGCTATATTGCTGAAAGACTGACTTCAAACCTACAATTCTCCTGTCTCAGCCTCCAAAGTACTGGGATTACAGGCGTGTGCCACCATGCCCAGATAACAATATATTAATAGAAGAGAATTTTCCTAGCCTGGTTTTTGGTTATCTTTTCCTAAAAAACACATACAAACTGGGTGTGGTGGCACAAACCTGTAATCCCAGTACTTGGAAGGCTGAGACAGGAGAATCTCAAGTTCAAAGTCAGCCTCAGAAATTTAGTGAGGCCCTCCACAACTTAGTGAGACCGTTTCCAAATAAAAAATATAATAGGGCTGGGGGTGTAGCTTAGAGGTAGAAAGCTCCTGGGTTCAAATACACACAAAGTATGCTGAATGGTGAAATTTCAGAGGCATTCCTTTTAAGGTTTGGAACAAGGTAATACTAAGTACTATCACTCATATTATTCAACATTATACCAGAGGCCCTTGACAATCCAATGAGACTGGAAAAAAAAAGGAGGTTTAGTCCACTGACTTATGACTGAGAGATGCTGACTCTGGCTGGTCAAGCAGAAAAAGAGCTTCTTTTTTATTATTATTATTATTATTTTTCAGCACGGATTTTTATACGTTTCTTGAGTATAACAGGGTTACATAGACTTTTATGACATATCAATCATTGTCAGAACACAAATAGCACCACTTCTTCATTTTACACATATAGCCCACATTCTTTTTTTTTTTTTTTTGCGGTACTGGGGATTGAACTCAGAGGCATTCTACCTCCGAGCTACACCCCCAGCCCTATTTTTTTACTCTTTATTTTGAAACCGAGTCTCACTAAGTTGCGGAGTGCCTCACTAGGCAGCTGAGGCTGGCCGAGAACCCGGATCCTCCGGTCTCAGCCTCCCGAATGCTGGGATTACAAGCATGCGCCACCACGCCCGGCTCCCCACATTCTTAACATAGCCTGGTCAAACAAATTTTCTAGAGTCATAAAACCGTAATCCTTTAGGGTCATATATTTACTTTCTAAGAAGTGGGAGGGTCTTTCATCTACGCATCTTAGGAGCAATCTCCAGATCTCCAGATTTTGAAATGCCAATGTAGGGAAAAAGAGATTTTTTTTTTTGCGGTACTAGGGGTTGAACTCAGGGGCATTCTACCTCCGAGCTATACCCCCATCCCCATTTTTTATTCTTTATTTTACAACCGAGTGTCACTAAGTTGTGGAGTGCCTCACTAGGTAGCTGAGACTGGCCGCAAGCCCGGATCTTCCGGTCTCAGCCTCCTGAATGCTGGGATTACAAGTGTGTGCCACCACGCCCAGCGAAAAAGAGATTCTTAAGAGAATGTTTAGCAGCTCATAGAATCAACTGGAGTGCTGAAGAACCAGGCCTATGGGTGGGTCTCCAGAAATGCCCATCATATGCGGTGGAAATGATCTGACAAGGACTAGGTTGCTGCCTCCACTGTGCCACAGCAGCACCTACAGACCATCATCACTTTTTCTCCCATGCTTGTCTGAAGTGACATCCCCGGGGACACTGATGCCAGCCCTGCTCCATCACTGCACACTGCCACTGCTGTCACCACTACGGTCTCAGTCACATGCCTGCTTCTTAGCTGCAAGGAAGTTGGCGAAAGGAAATTTGGGACACTTTAAACATCTGTAGAACAGTCTTTGATCTGCAACCAGACTTTTTTTTTTTTTCTTCTTTTTTTTGGTACTGGGGATGGAACCCAGAGGCATTCTACCTCTGAGCTACACCCCCAGCCCTATTTTTTTTATTCCTTATTTTGAAACAGGGTCTCACTAAGTTGTGAAGGGCCTCACTAAGTAGCTGAGGCTGGCTGTGAATCCGGATCCTCTGGTCTCAGCCTCCCAAGTACTGGGATTACATGCATGCACCACCACGCCCGGCTGTAATCAGACTCTTAAAGTGGGAAATTCTTCAAATATAGAAAGGGGTTCAAAGTTGGGTGACCAAAACAAGTGGCAAATGATCATTCACAGAGAAAAAGTAAAAATTGTTTTCATTTGCAGATGGTACAATAATCTACATGGAAAATTTATGTTAATGTACAGGCAAACTTGTACAATTAATCAACCTTAATTTTCCTGACATGATGCTAACATAAAAACCAATGGGTGCAGTGACACACAGCTGTAATACCAACTATGTTTGAAGCTGAGGCAGAAGGATCGCAAGCCTCAGCAACTTAGTAATTCTCTGTCTCAAAACAAGCAAACAAACATAAAAACCAATGGCATTTCTATAAATCAACAATAAATAAAGACCTAATAGAAAAAAAAAAGCCCATTCACTAAGCAAACAAACTATTAGTTATCAGGGAATAAATCTAATCAGATATGTATACATTTTTAAGGAAAAAAGGATATAAAGAAGGCTGTTTAAAAATGTATATACAGCCAGGCGTGGTGGCACACGCTTGTAATCCCAGCATTCGGGAGGCTGAGACCAGAGGATCCGGGTTCGCGGCCAGCCTCAGCTACCTAGTGAGGCACTCCGCAACTTAGTGAGACTCGGTTTCAAAATAAAGAATAAAAAATAGGGCTGGGGGTGTAGCTTGGAGGTAGAATTCCCCTGAGTTCAATCCCCAGTACCGCAAAATAAATAAATAAATAAATAAATAAATAATAAAATAAAATAAAAATGTATATACAGGGCCAGGTGTGGTGGAGCATGCTTATAATCCCAGTACTTGGGAGGCTAAGACAGGAGGATTGCAGGTTTGCAGGTTGTGGCGAGCTTCAGCTACTTAGTGAGGCCCTCCACAACTTAGTGAGACCCTGTTTCAAAATAAAGAATAAAAAATAGGGCTGGGGATGTAGCTTGGTGCCCCTGGGTTCAATCCCTAGTACTGAGGGGAAAAAAAAAAAAAAAAAAAGGAAAGAAAAAGTATATACAGGGCTGGGATGTTGCTCAGTGGTAAAGCACTTGCTTTGCATGCACAATGCTCTGGGTTTGATCCCCAGTACCAAAAAAGGCAAAAAAAAAAAAAAAAAAAAATCAAGCTTTTAAAAAACAAAATTAAAAAATGGATGTAAAAACTAGGTATGAGAGAACTGAGGTAGGAGGATCACAAATTTGAGGTCAGCCTGAGCAATTTATTCTGGGATGCTGTCTCAAAATAAAAAATAAAAATGGCTGGGCATAGTGGCATACACCTATAATCCCAGTACTTGGGAGGCTGAGACAGGAGGATCCCAGGTTCACCGCCAGCCTCAGCTTCTTAGTGAGGTCTTCTGCAACTTAGTGAGACCCTGTTTCAAAATAACGAATAAAAAATAGGGCTGGGGATATAGCTTGGAGGTAGAATACCCCTGGGTTCAATCCTCAGTACCAAAAAAATAAATAAAATAAAATAAAAAGGGTTGTGATGAACTGGGTATGATGGTGCACATCTATAATCCCATTACTTGGGAGGATGAGACAGGAGGATTGTAAATTGTGGTCAGCCTCAGTGATTTAGGGAGGACATCAGCAACCTAGTGAGACCCTGCTTTAAAATAAAAAATAGGAGCTGGGCGTGGTGGTGCACGCTTGTAATCCCAGCATTCGGGAGGCTGAGACTGGAGGATCCGGGTTCGTGGCCAGCCTCAGCTATCTAGTGAGACACTCCGCAACTTAGTGAGACTCAGTTTCAAAATAAAGAATAAAAAATAGGGCTGGGGGTATAGCTCAGAGGTAGAATGCCCCTGAGTTCAATCCCCAGTACCGCAAAAAAAAAAAAAAAAAAAAAAAAAAATAGGCCTGGGGGTGTACCTGGGAGGTACAATGCCCTTGGCTTTAATCCCCAATAACACACACACACACACACACACACACACACACACACACACACACACACACAGATCTATGATGTAGAACAGTGGTAGAGTATCCCTGGGTTCAATCCCTAATACCCTCTCCTCACATGGATATATTCCATAAATATTACATATATATATATATATATATATCCTTATATACATACATATTTGTATGTATATATCTATATATAATGGCCTTGTTTGGGAAGACTCAATTTCATAACAATGTTAGTTCCCTCAAATCTGATGTATAAATTTAACACAATTCCCATAAAAAAAAATCCACCTGGATTTCTGTATGCAATTTGAGAAACTGATTAAAATGCAAATGGCAGAGTAAATACCTAAAAATATCACCAACAATTCTGAAAAAAGGGAATAAAGAGGTGGGACTTGCTCTTTCAAATAACAAGTCATTACAAAGCTTTAGTGATTAAAATAGTTAGGTACTGGTACAGAAATGTTCAAATAAATCAGCTGAGTGAAATAGAAAGCCTAGAAATAAGTACATGCATGTAAAGGATGTTAATCTGTGAACGGATGTGGTATTATAAATCAGAAGTGAAAGGATGGATGAACACAGAAACAATTCACTTCCCTCAGAAAAAATAAATCAAGATCCCTACTTCTACAAAATATAAAGGCAAATTTCAGATAAATTAAAGCTCTAAGTGGAAAAGAACGAAACTTTAAAACTGAGGAAAATACAGAGAATATCATTAGGATTTTGAGTCACGGAGTTTTCTTAAATTAGATGCAAAAGGTACAAGTCATAAAGGCAAAAACTAATATTTGACTACATGAGAGTTTTCTGTATGACCAAAGCCATATAATAAAAGTGTAATATAAAGCACAAACAACTTCCTACAAAGATGGTCACATTTTATGGAGACAAGAAAAAGAAAGAGATTAGTAGAATTTAAGTAAAATGTGATTATCAGTAGATTGAATACTGAATAGTGGTTAAACGGAATTAACTAAATCTAAAATGGATCAATGTGAATAGATGGCAAAAATATAACACTGATAGGAAAAGTACAAAATAGCTGGGTGTGGTGGCACACCTTTGTAATCCCAATACCTGGGAGGATTAAACAGGAGAATGGAAGGTTCAAGGCCAGGCTCAACAATTTAGGTAGACCCTGTGTCCAAATAAAAAATAAAATAGAGCTGGAGATGCAGCTCAGAGGTAGAATGCCCCTGGGTTATATCCCCAGTACCACTGACCACGCCCCCCCACCCCCCAAAAAGAAGAAAAGAATAAAAAGCACAAGATGACAAGATACATAATCTGTGAAACCACTTCTGTAAATTGAAAAAATATGAAGCATATTGTACATCTCTAGATATTTATACAGAAGTACAAAATAATTGACTGGAAAGATACACACTTTACACTACTCCCTCATCATCGTACCCTTGTATAATTTCCTTCCCTTTAGTTGACTTGCCTTTTTTTTTTTCCCCTCAGCAGTACTGGATATTGAACATAGATGACTTGCTTTTAATGAATAGAATGATGGGATGCCACTTCCAAGATTAAATGTGGAAACCTGTGACTTTTCTCTTGTTGACTCTGACTCTCTAGCCCTAGTGAAATAAGATGCACATTGTAAACTGCTCTACGGAGAGTCCCATGTGGCAAAGAACTGCAGGCAGCCTCTAGCTGAATCAGTGAGGACCTCAGTCCAGGACTCAGGAGGAGCCCAATGCTGCCAACCACCAATGCATGACCCTGGGAGCTGACTCTGCCTCAGCTGACCCTGGAGATGACTAAGCATCAGCCAACGAGTGACAGACTGACCCACAGGCACTGCCAGGTGATGAATGTGGTCATTTCAAGCCACTAAGGTTTGGGGGTAATTTGTGATACACCAGATTATGAGGGACATGATCTGGATTAAGAAGGGTAGGAGGGAGTGGGATTAGAGTTACAGTAAAGGGGATTTTTAAAAATTACTTTTATAAAAATGATTTTAGCTGGGTGTGGTGGTACATGCTTGTAATCACAGTACTTGGGAGGCTGAGACAGGAGGATCACAGGTTCATGGCCAACATCAGCCACTTAGTGAGACCTTGTTTCAAAATAAAGAATAGAAAATAGGGGTGGGGGTACTGCCTGGAGGTTGAATGACCCTGGGTTCCATTCTCAGTACCATCCCCCCAAAAAGATTCTAAATAAATATGACAAAAATGTTACTAATCATTAAATTCTGGGTTGTGGATTCATGAGTATTTGATGCACTGACATATGCTTATCTGTATTAATGTCTCAAAAAAGAGTAATTCCCAATTGTAGATTTAAGAGAAAAGCCTAGGGCTCAAATACTGTATTTTATTTTTTGATGCTGTATTCTAACTCTCTGGATTGGAGAAATACACTTTTTTTTTTCAACTTCAGTTCCACAAAATTTTTGGAGCCTGCTTTTGTACTGGGGACTGAATCCAGAGACTGCACATATTAGGCTAGCCTGCTACCTCTGAGCTACATCCCTAGTCCTTTTACAAATTTTATTTTGAGACAAGGTCTCACTAAGTTGCCTGGGCTGTATTTGAACTTGCCACCCTCCTGCCTCAGCCTCTCAAGTAGTTTGGGATTACATTTGTGCATCCTACTACTACACCCAACTTCATTTCTTTATAGAACTGGTAGCATAAAATCATAGGAAAGTGAGTTCATATAAATTCTAAATTCAAAAGTGACTAGATTTTAGGAATGATGACTCCATAGACAGGAGGAATTAAAAATGGAAGGAGAATTGGTTTATTATTGACAATATTTCATGCTAAGTTTAAAGTATAATTATCCAAGCACCTGCCTAAGAGGTGTAATAAGACAAGTGTCACAATTTTCCTACAATTCAGATAAAAACCATCTTCCCCAAGAAAGTAGCACTGGAGCTACTTATATTTTTGATCCTTTCTTCTTTCTTTAAGGTAAACTAATTTAAAAATGTTTATTTCAGAAGGATATACTTAAAAATTGGAATATGATGTGTCAACTTAAATTATTGAATAGATCATTTTTACTACATGTTATCACCTACCCAGCATTACTCATGTATTTGGGTGATTTACTATAACTAATGACATGTATTTAAATAATTTAGGTCTATCAAAAAAGACATTCCTGTGATAATTTTATAATTATGCAAATTCAAATGTTAGACTTTAATTTTAAGGCTCATTTCCACATTTTTTTTCCTTTTCTATGGATTAGCCATTTTATGAAGGCCATTTTGATTTCCTCTTAGGGAAAAATCCAGTTTAACAGTGTTTCTTTCATTTCATAATGAATGGTACAATTAAGATTTAATTAGAAGCACACTAGTAAGGGAATTGAAAGCTACTCTGAACCTGAAAATGAAATGTTACACTTTTAAATTGCTCACATGTTGCCACCCACCCTCCTTAGAAAGCTGCCATATGTAAACTTAATTTGAGATGGAGCTTTTTAAAGTAGCATGATTGCCTGTTACATTGAACCTCTTCTTGTCATGTGCCCACCAATAAAGCCCGTTTTCTCTAAGGAAGAAAGACTCACAGATGCTTCATGGAAGAAAAGGAGAATTTGTAGTACATTTGCTTCACAAAGAACGGTCTGCACAAGCATTTAAGGGCCAGGAGAAGACCTTACTCTCATTAGCTTACATCTCCCACCTTCTCCTCCTCCCTTTTCACAGTCTTGCAAAGAACATTTGGGAAGTGATTTGTCCATCATATATGAATTGATTTTGAATAAACATTAGCTTTATAGTTAAACAATGCTTTAAAAAACTAATACATATTAGAATCTGCGTCTTCATTATTTCTAACCCCATTAACTTTTTTTTTTTTTTTTTTTTTTTTGTGGTACTGGGGATTGAACCCAGGGGCATTCTACCTCCGAGCTATACCCCCAGCCCTATTTTTTATTCTTTATTTTGAAACAGGGTCTCACTAAGTTGCGGAGTGCCTCACTAGGTAGCTGAGGCTGGCCGCGAACCCGGATCCTCCAGTCTCAGCCTCCCAAATGCTGGGATTACAAGTGTGCGCCACCACGCCCAGCTCCCATTAACTTTTTTTTCAAAATTAGATATATCATTTCCAAGACTGAAGTAGAGGGTACATTTAAAGGTGATTTGCAATTATGGGCTTTCTCATTTGAATTAGAATTAATTGCTTCTCCAAAAGGTGGATTGGAATAGCAATTTCGTTTAGTGCTATGAGCCTGTTAGAGTAAGAGAGAAGAGTTCAGGCCTGCCACGATGACCTATTGACATCACTGGGCTATAGGAAGAGGAGTGGCTTTGCTCCAGAGTGGATTTCAGGCAATTATATGGATAACTGCCTAGGGCTTGAAAGGTTTCTCTCAGTCCAGACTAGAAGTAGAGAATTAGTATCTTAAAACCTTTCCTATCTATCCTGTTCCTCATATTTGAGTCCAGAGGCCCTAATCATGGGATGAAGTAGAAAAATAACCAAGTGTTGATGACCATTATGGAGACCAGGAATTGTAGGAAATCCTGAACTTCCAAGTTCTTGATATACACAGGATGGCCCGGATTCATGCTCTAAAGGCAGAAGCAGTTTTTGAGATATATTATTCATAGAACTGTCACTGAGAGAATATAATATCCTAATCAGTAGAATGTCTAGTAATTTTAAGGGGAAAGTGGAAGAATCCTTGAGAAGTCATTATTTTAGAGAAATGGCTAATTGTCTCATTTTTTAAGATCTCTAGAGAAGGTGACTTTAGTAACATTAAGCCTTAAAACTTCTCTTTTTCTTGTCTTTAGAATACGACCTAAATAATGGTGGCCACACAGAATTTTATTAAAATCTAATTTGTCTCAGGATGGTGCTATGGTTTGAAAATGGCTTATCTTCACCAAAACTCATGGAGAGACTTAATTTCCCAATGCAATGGTGCGGAGATATGGTAGGACCTTTAAGAGATAATTAGATGGTGCACACCTATAATTTCTGCTACTTGGGAGGCTGAGAAAGGAAGATCACAAGCTGGGCGTGGTGGCGCACGCTTGTAATCCCAGCATTTGGGAGGCTGAGACCGGAGGATCCGGGTTCGCGGCCAGCCTCAGCTACCTAGTGAGGCACTCCGCAACTTAGTGAGACTCGGTTTCAAAATAAAGAATAAAAAATAGGGCTGGGGGTATAGCTCGGAGGTAGAATGCCCCTGAGTTCAATCCCCAATACCGCAAA
>PVLC010046829.1:0-11296 GCA_004027655.1 Graphiurus murinus | reverse complement strand
AAAGAAAGTACAGAAGTTCCATAGAGGGTTAAAAGTTTACTTCTTGTGGCTGCTATTTTAAATACTAACCAATACTTTAAAATACATAAGCCTTCAATTCACTAATGTTTTATCACTTATTCAAGAATACATCATTCACATTTGGTCTATTTTGATTGCATGTTTGTGATTTTCTCTACAAAGCGTGTTTCTCTTGTTTCTAGACTCCTGTTTCCTCAAAGCCAACGATTTGACTCATAGTCTCTCATCATACCTAAAAGAAAGTAAGTAAATACTAACTTTTAAAAATAATTCACCAGGTTATTATCTCATTAAGGAATAATTTTTGTCTCTTTAAAATAAAATATGTTAAAACCACATTTAAAATTAAAAGTTTCCACTCTGTGTGTGTGTGTGTGTGTGTGTGTGTGTGTGTGTGTGTGTGAGAGAGAGAGAGAGAGAGAGAGAGAGAGAGAGAGAGAATGAGAATATATCCAGGGGTTACCCCCAGCCCTTTTTATTTTTTATTTGGAAACAGGGCTTCACTGAGTTGCTGAGGCTGGCCTCGAACCTGTGATCCTCCTGTCTTGACCTCCCAGGTACTGGGATTACAGGCATGCGCCACCATGTCTGGCACTTACATGGATTTTAAGTGGAGAGTTTTCTTGGCTCCATCTTTATTAATTTTTAAGCTATTTAAACTTATTCCTGTTTTGCTCTGACATCAAGAATTTGCATCTGAATCTTGTTTTTGTTTTATGACAAATTTGAAGTATTGGTCAAGGGATCCAGAGAATGGGGTTCTAGTCCCATGTGCTCAGTTATTTGCTGTTTGACCATGGATGAGTCACTGAGGACCCCCTGGACCTGATTTTGTTATCTGAAAAATAAGGAAATTGAACTATGTAAACTCTCTTCCAGCTGTGAGATCCTTAAATTCTGTTCATGTGTTTAGAACTCACACCATAGATATTACAAAACCAATCTAACCTGATCATCTCAATCCATACTGTGTGTAGCCGTGGATAACTAGATTATTCATATCAAATAGTCACTTATTTATGGCCAGCAATGAAATAGTCTAGATATAGAGATTTAATATTCTTTCAGATTATAAGCAATTCTGACAATACCCAACCTGAGTTCATAAACCTTTCTCAGCATCAAATTCAGCAGTGTAAATCTAGGTAATAATAGAATCAAGCTCACTAGATTATAAGAACTAAAAAACATGCATACAAAATACTTAGCACACTGTTTGAGAAATGTTGGCTATTATTTAAATATCAGTTCCAGCCAGGCGTAGTGGCGCACGCTTGTAATCCCAGCATTTGGGAGGCTGAGACCGGAGGATCCGGGTTCGTGGCCAGCCTCAGCTACCTAGTGAGGCCCTCCACAACTTAGTGAGACCCGGTTTCAAAATAAAAAATAGGGCTGGGGGTATAGCTCAGAGGTAGAATGCCCCTGGGTTCGATCCGCAGTACCACAAAAATAAATAAATAAATATCAGTTCCATTTTTTGTCTTATGCTGGGTGTCTCTTTAAAAGTAGCATTGAATCAAAATTCTTCTATTTAGTCAACATTATAAGTATCAGACACAAATTACAATATCAAAAGTATATTAGTCTCAACATTTTTACTTAGTTCTAAAACTAGTCACATTGAAGTGCTTGGCACATCATATGTTTTATGTTATAAATTAATGACATGGTTTTTAATCTGATATCTAGAGTAACCTGAAAGTAGAAATATAATGAAAAGTGCTCATTATATTTTATTTCACTTAAACATTAACAAGAAGTACTTGGAAAATACTCTTCTTTGGGGCTTCTATTCTCCTATATTCAGAGTAATTTTTGTGGTCTTTTATTTCCAGTCTGTCCCAAGTGGGTAAAACTTCGGAAAAGCCACAATGAGAAGAAATCAGTACTGATGCTGATCATCTGCAGCTCCGCCGTCCGAGCCCTAGAGCTCATTAGGTAGAGGTCTCCCCAGTTTTGTTTCATAAATGTTTTCCGAGTAACTGATATGTGCCAACCTGGTATGTTCTATGTGCCAGAGACAGAGCAATGAGCTCTATCTGACAGAGTCCCTCCCTCCTGGAATTTATGTTCCAGTGGGGGAGGGACAATAAACAAAAAAGTATACATTATAATGTCAAGTATGCTGGTAAGTTATGTAAAGAAAAAAATAAAGCTTAGCAAAGGGATGGAAATGGAAGGGTCTATTTTTGAAAGGTTGGTCACAGGAACTTTCTGTAAGGAGATGACATTTGAGCAGAAGCTTGAATGAAGTAGAGGAAAGAGCCAGGCAACTGTCCAGGAGGAGTATTCCAGGTGGAAGGGACAGGAAGCACAGAAGCCCCTGAGATGGGATGCCATGGGAGAGTTTTGAGCAGAGGAGTCCCATGATCTAAGTCATTTTAAAGTATCACTCTGGTTTCTGTGTGGCAAAACACATTGTGGGTAAAAACAATGAGATTTTACCAGCAACAACCAGTTAGAAGGAAAAATGGAAGAAAAAAATCTAGCTTAAAATAAGAAGAAAAGATAGAATACCAAAAAACAAGCTTACCAAAATCTATATTTTAAAAAAACACCAAATAAGGGACATAAAAGATCTTGAACAAGGAAAAAGTTGAGCTATATCTTTGAATAGAACTTTTCAGTGTTGTCAAGATGTCCCTTTTACTGAGGAGAGTCTACAAATTTCAGTTTCCCTGTAAAACTCCAATAAAATTGTTTTTTTAATAGATTAACTAGTTCTAAATTCATGTAAGAAAATATACAACTAAAAATGAGCAAAGAAATTTTTTTTAAAAAAGATACCAATGAGAAGCTATTATCCCTATCAGATTACAAATATATATACATATTACAAACTCTCAATAATTACAACAGTATGGAACTGTCACATGCATGACTGACAAGTCAGATGAGTGGAACAGAGTTGAAAGTTCAAAAGTAGACCCAAAGGTACATGAAAGTATCACTTGTCTGTGGCTAAGATGACACATCAGAAATCAGTAGAGAGAGATGGATTACTTAATAAATTGGGTTGGAACAACTGGGTAGCCATCTTGAAAAATAAACTTGGATTCATATCTTACTTCTAATACCAAGAGAAATTCCAAAATGACTAAAGTTTTAAGTAAACATAATACATTAAAAATAATTTGTCAGTGCTTTACTAAGTGCCTTCACATACCCTTTTATTTATTGTATTTCATATAATAAACAAAAACGGCTTCCCACTTCCCACAGGATGTACTGGGGGCAGCCCTCTCTGGGAGCCCTGCTCTGAACCAGGCTTCAATAAGACACAAACAAAGGAAAACCCAAGTCATGAAAAAAAGGAACTTAGTCAAATGGACTAAGGTGCAAATGTGGGCACTTAGCAGTTATTTAGCATCTATTTTTCTAATGAACTAATCATGATTTTAGAAAAATGGCTATTAATTTTTAATAGTCTTTCGAACTCTCCTCCTACCTAGGCACACATATAAAATTGTATCATATCATATACCCTCCTAGGAAAGTGAAATCCTTTCAGCTATTTCTGCTGCAAACATAATTAATGTTCAATACTTTTAATTACTGAGCAACTATATTTTCTGGTCCTGAAATCAGAGCAGTTCACATTGACTTTTCTGTGCTTTAAAAACTATCAACACAGGCCGGGCGTGGTGGCACATGCCTGTAATCCCAGCATTCGGGAGGCTGAGACCGGAGGATCCGGGTTCGTGGTCAGCCTCAGCTACCTAGTGAGGCACTCCGCAACTCAGTGAGACCCGGTTTCAAAATAAAGAATAAAAAATAGGGCTGGGGGTAGAGCTCGGAGGTAGAATGCCTCTGAGTTCAATTCCCAGTACCGCAAAAAAAAAAAAAAAAAAAAAAAAAAAAAAAAAAAAAAAAAAAAAACCTATCAACACAGAACTCACTTCTGATTGAAATGCTAATGGTAAGAAAGTTGACCCAGAGGTGACCCCTTAAAAACAAGTTGTCAAGCTGATTTGAGCACTTACTGTATATAAACTCCTTTCTAAGGGGCATCAAAGCACTCTGTTGTCACACTTCATTTACAAATTCTCACTATTTTTCTGGGTCCCCAGTAATATTATGATCCATTTCAAGGTTAAATGGTTTGCAAATTTGTTTTTTGAGCAGGCACAAGGAGCCCTATTCATAAAGACTAATGTTTAATAATCCTAACTTTTGTAAGAACATCTGTTCTCTTGAGAGCCATGAGTTATATTAAATTGTCTTCCTAGTTAACTTTGCCATGGAGAAGGCATGTAAGAAAACCTCTCCTGCAACAGAACTTACATACCATGATTCACTATTTTGCAAACGCATGTTCCTCCTGGTCGATGATATTTCTCAAACATAATGATATGTAAAGGAAGGTACCGACTAAAAGGTTGTTCATTTATACCCACTTCAGTGAAAAATTTGAAGTGATATATAGGAATACATACACCAAACGAGAAACAAGTGGCAAAAGTGGAAGCAAACAAAAAATAAGATAAGAAAACCAGGCGAAGCCAGCTAGGACTGGTGCTCAAGATAACTCCCCTGCTTGGTTGTGCAAGTAACCCTAGACTGTGTCGGCCTACACTTTCCAGCAGCCAAAATAAATGGGAAACATCAGGTGCCAGATTCACCACATTTTTTAACTTAGAAGTTAAAAAAAAAAACAAATTCCCTGAGAAATATAGATAGTGGCAGCAGCATCAGTCTCATCTCTGCAGTAAAACAATGGGTAGATGGTGTAATGTGGCTCTTGGTTTATATCAGTATGGGCCTGAGGACCTGCTGCCAGAGCAGAGCTAGCAAAGGCATCATGTGGGAAACTAATTAGCGTGGTCTTGACCCTCAGAGCTGACTGGTGCAGTAGATCCAGATTGCTAAACACCTAGAAACTAAATGCCTGTCCAACATGTAAGCCAGAGATTGTAAATCAATAGCCCAAGGGCCAAGTTTGCCCCATAAGTATTTTGTGTCAAAAAAAAAAAAAAAATGTGAATGAGTTACCTATAATTAAAATCAGAATGCACATATAAAAATCTAGATTTTTGGCTTCTCTAAAAATAAGGTCTTGTAACACTGGGCCCATAATCTCACATCTTAATAACTGAGTGAGCTGAGCACTGACTGACCCCTTTCCCGAGACACATGCCTTTGATTCCCCTCAGCCCTCACACCTGCCTCCCAGGCTGCCTTATTCATTCCTAATGCCCACCTGCTCTCGTAGCCCTGTGTCGGCCTTTACTGCCTGCCTTCCTTCCTTCCTTCCTTCCTTCCTTCCTTCCTTCCTTCCTTCCTGCCTGCCTGCCTGCCTGCCTGCCTGCCTGCCTTCCTTCCTTCCTGCCTTCCGTCCTTCCTTCTTTCCTCCTTCCTTTCTTTCATGTTTCCTCCCTCCTTTCCTTTCTTTCTTCTTTTCTTTCCTTTTGGCTGAAGAATTTCTACAAATAAAATTTTACAGAGAAATTCAGTCTGCAGAGTAGAAAAAAAAAAAGAAAAACTGAGGTTGCTCTGATAGGAGGTTATAGCCCTTCTCTGTCAGGTTTATCCCTCAGCTCCCCTCTGGCCACCACAGACATACCTTTGTAGATGCCCTGAGGTATGTAGGCTGACATCACTGCTCTAAGATTTCTCTTGCAGCCAAATTTTGTGTGAGAACTACACTGCAGAATTGGAAGATAAATTTCCTGCCAGGGACCTGAAATACAGAAATTCTGTTTCCATAAGCAAGGAGCTTAAGTAAGGTTCACTCCGTGTAAAAAAGTTAGAAGCAAATGCAGATATGTGCCTGGCTGGGGCAGGGGTGGGGATGACATAAACCCCAATTTCTGATTTTTTTTTTTGTAGTCAGGATCTCACTTTTTTGCCCAGGCTGACCTCAAATTCAAGCTCCTACTGCCTCAGTTCCCCAAGTAGCTGGGAATATAGGCATGCAACACTGGGCCCAGCAGGCCACTCCAATTTCATTGCAGAAATGGGCTAACTTGAAAAGCTCAGAATTGCAGTGTGTGTGTCTACATGTGTGTATATACACATACATGTAGCTATATATACATACACATATTCTGTGATTAAAGCAAGATATTCTCAAGTAGTCACACAGCCCAGAATGAGTGAGTTTTCTCAAGTATTAATCTGTTCCTTTCTCATTAGGTCGATGACAGCATTCAAAGGAGACAGCAAAGTTATGAAATTATTTGCAAAACACATAAAGGTAAGCAAGGGTCTGTGGTTCCTGAAGGGACCTGTAAGTGATCCCTAAGGGCCACTCCCAGACCTCAGCTCTTCCTTCTGCCCTGTGCCTCTTCTTCTAATTTCCTTAGCAAGTGTTTTCTTCAACATCTTCAATATATGCCATACTTAGCAACCATTCTAGATTTGTAGCCTGTGCAGGAGAGGCAGGAGCTGAGGTTTGACTCCTGGATTCTTTGTGGGTTTCCCAGTTTTCTAAGTAGATTCTCTTCTTTGCCCTGGAAGTTGATCCTAAATGAGGATAGCCTCATTTCCTTTTTAATTTTTGAGACAAATGCTCTCCATTGACCTGTGATTGCACTTTCTTAACAACTCTTTCTTTTCTGTCTTCTCTTCCATTTGGGGACAGGTCCAGGAGCAGGTGAAGTTGCTAGAGAAGCGTGTGGTACACCTAGGAGTGGGGACGCCTGGAAGAATCAAAGAGCTAGTTAAACAAGGTACTCAAAGAGGGCAATGGATTCTGCTTATCCCCATGTTTGAATATAGAGAAACCAGAGCCCTGTGTTAACTCCCCAGTGGGAAACTCAGCCTTCAGTGTCTGAAGCCAGTCAGTAAATACAATGCAGTGGGAATGATAACTGCGTTTACTTCACACACCAGTCACTGTGAACAGGTTAGTGAGCCCACACAGCCTTCATCCACCTATTTGCAATCTCCAGAATTTGTAGATCTAGAGATGTCGAGCATTCCCCTCTCAGGTAATTTAGTCCTGGTTCCTGAGACTCATTCTGCTTGAGGGCTGGTCTTATTAATGAGAGAAAACTGAGCCTCAGAAGGGTTAAGTGGCTCTTGCTAAGGTCTTTCAGTCCAGGCCTGCCTAGTTCCAGGGCATTTCCCCCTCAAGAAGTTCCTGGTCCTATTGAAGAGTTAGGTGTCCATAGAATGGCATTGACAATATGAGGCAGTCAATACTAAGAGCCAGATGAGCACTTCTGAGTCCTGTGGGATTTGAAATGGGGGAGAGATTCTTATGGTGGTTGAATATGCAGGGAAGGGGCTTCAACTGATCTTTGAAGTGTGGAGAGGATTAAGATGGGTAGGGATATTCAAAGGAAGTATTCATATGTAGGGGGTCAGCCCATCAAAAAAAAAAAAAAAAAAGGCAGGTGGATCCCCATGGTATATCAAGAGGAGAGAGTGAATAGAGAATACAGTGTTGTTAAGAGCCCTGAGTATGGACTCAGACCTCAAATTCAAAGCCCAGGGCCAGCAATTTATGAGCTCTATGACTTTGGCAAGATACTTAACCTTCCAAAGCTTGTTTCTTTATCGAAATGACAAGGATAGTAGCAGTTACCTACCTCAAAAATTGTTATGAAAATGAAATGCCAACAAAGAGCTCAGCAAAACAAGTATCACACCCTAAGCACTCCACAAACACATTTAAAGTCAAGGATAGATCAGAGATACCAATCAGAGCCCTTCCATTAGACGTGGATTGGAGAAAGATTAGCTGGACACCAGGAGAGGCCAGGGATAGACTCTGGTTGCTCCCTGCCTCCTGCAAGCTTTTAGCTAAAGATATACCTCCAGCTTCCCATAATCCAACAGTTCTTTTAGGTCACCAGATTAGCCCCACACATACAACAGCAGGGCCATTCTTCTCTTTATTTAAAAGAGAGGGAGCAAAAAGCTGTTAGACTATTGAAAATAGATTTCTGCAGGGTTAGGAGAACTCAGTATGAAGGCTTATTTCATGTTGAAAAATCATTTAAGGAACTGCTGATTTTCTCATTAATGAAAATAACTTTTACTTCTGAATCTTATCAGATGAATATTTTAATACTCATTAGGCACAGGTGTTAAGCTACATACAAAGTGTGTGTGTGTTTGTTTGTTTGTTTGTTTATAGTATTGGGGATTGAACACAGGGGCATTCTATCTCTGAGCTACACCCCCAACCCTATTTTATTTTTTATTTTGAAATAGGGTCTTGCTAGGTTGATGGGAGTCTCACCATTTGCTGAGGCTGTCTGTGAACCTGTGATCCTCCTATCTTAGCCTCCCAAGTACTAAGATTACAGGCATATGCCACCACACCTAGCACAAAGTGTTTAAAAGAACAACCCTAGCATTCTAGACTGAAAAGCTAACATAGCAAGACCAATGGCACTTATCTCATTTTATGTTTATGACTTAAGATGTTTATGTGTTGGATGTATAAAGAGAATTTCCAGACACCGAAAGATATCTGTATATCTGTACAATTAGACCCAGAATTTTGTTGTTATATTTAATAATGAAGAGAATTTTATGACTGTAAGAGTCTATTGAAAATGCAAAAATGGTGCAGAGAAAGAAATAAAGCACTTCAAATATCATCTTTTATTAGTTATAACTAGTATATTTTTTTTCAGTCTTTTTATTTGTTTTTTGATACTGAGAATTAAACTCAGGGGCATTCTACCTCTAAGCTACACCCCCAGCCCTTTTTATTTTGTATTTTGAAACTAGGTTGTTGAAAGTCTCACTAAGTTGCTGAACTGTACTCAAACTTGCAATCATCCTGTCTCAGTCTCCCAAGTACTGGCATTATAGGCATGAGCCACCATTCCTGGCCCTTCAAGTCTTTTTTATACACATTTATATATTTACAAAGCAGAGACCATATCACAGCTTATAATGTATCATTCTATTATAAAGTTATATTGGTTTTTGGTTTTTGGTTTTACAGTACTTTAATGGCAAAATATTTGGGTTTTTCGTGCCCCCCCCTTTTTTTTTTTACAATTATGCAAGTGATCATCTTTGCAAGTAACTGAGTTTCTACTTTTTCCTAGAGTGTCATAGAAGGAAAACTATTTGTCACATGCTAAGCGTTTTAAGGCTCTTATTATGTAAAGCCCAATTTCACCCCAGGAGGGCTGTACTTGTTTGCTCTCCCTCCAGCAGTGAGCTATCTTTAAGAAAAGACTATCAACCCATTGTCTTTCCCAGTTTACTATTTTTATTTTACTTTTGAAGAGAATTTTAAATAAGAAGCAGTTTAATTATGAAAAAGTATTTAGGGTCCACAGAGAGAGAGGAGAGAGAGAAATTGAAATAGCCAGGAAAAAACTTCAGGGAAGTGCTGCAGGTACCGTTTACACATGTGACCTGCACCAACTTGAAGCAGTAGGAAGAACCGATCACCCAACATTACATGAAGCCCAGACAGTCCCTGCGGTCCTCTGGCCCTCACATTCAACAGTTGTATTCTAAATAGAGAGGAAAAGAGGTGATGGCATCCTTAGGTGGTTTACCTCATCATCAAAGGATAGCTGATTTCAAATGGAACCATTCCTGTGGACTTTCTTTTCTGCCTAAAACAGGGCCCAGACCCTGTCCTCATCTTCTCCCCACTCATGTCCTCAGAGTCCTGCAGACACTGATGCACTGGTCTCCTCCAAAAGGCACCGCTCCTGACTGCAGGATACAGCTTATCAAACCCTCCACCTTCTGGGCTTCACCCAGAGGTAGGGCCAGCACAGGAGCAGCAAGGGCAGTGATGGGACTGAAAGGAGGGCAGGTTCCAGAGGCCACATGTGCCTCCGCCAGGCAAGGGCAGCACATAAGGTGCAGAGAGTAATTGCCAGGGAAAGGACAGCAAATGAGGCAGAAAACAGCCAGGAGAATAAAACTTGTGAGAATAAGCCTACATCGTGGGGTCTCTACTACAGCACCCCTCTCGTCATCTCCTGCAGGTGGCCTTAATTTGAATCCCTTGAAGTTTCTGGTTTTCGACTGGAACTGGAGAGATCAGAAGTTGAAGAGGATGATGGACATTCCAGAGGTACCGTGTATAACCAGCAATTGCCTTTAATCACTTTTTTTGTTCAATTTGAACTTGAGTTCAGACACAGTTATGGAGTCTATAACATGGAGGCTATTCTGAATGTGCTATTCTGGCCTTTGACATGATTTCTATCTTATCTCTGAGGTAACCACAATTAGGAAGGCCACCTTCATCCCCTTACATAACTATATCCTTCCAACATGTATTATAGGAATATGCCTTGTTGCTCATTAAATGACAATGTCTGTCCTTTACCTTTGAGAAGCTGGAAGGTCTGAAGACTTGTAGACACATCCATCTTCACCTTTCATCCTTGTATGTGCATTTTGGCCAAGTTGGGAAAAGCAGGATGGGGGGGCATAACTTTGCCATGTTTCCAACATCTCCACATCCCTCACAACTCACTTACTTTATTTAGAAAGATATTTTGGTTTTGTGGGGTAGGGAAGTTTTTTTGGTGTCTCAACGGATTAGGATTGAATGCCTTTGTGGGCATAGAATTAACTCATTATATATTTATGAAAGCAATCTATTACCATCATAATGTAAAAAATTGATTTTGCCACCCACCATGTTACCAAAGGGCCAATTTTTCAATGTAATCTGATGTTTCAAAGTAGCTGTTAGGAAAAAGGGGAGGGGAGGTAATATAGTAAGAAGCATGGCTGCCAGTCACCAACCTAGAATAAATCATGGCAGCAACTGTCCAGGAGGCTTAGAATTACTCCTCCAGGCATGCCAAATAAATTAGTTTACCACATTAAACTATATCCCCAGATTGACCAAACTGACTATAATTGCTTGGTTATATCAGATATCATTCAGGTTAAAAGGTAGTTTGTTCGTTCAGTTCACTACACACACACACACACACACACACACACACACACACACACACACGTACACATACATACACCCCACAGTCATGCATTCTGCCTCCTGAACACACTGGTTTTTTAAAACTAGCTTAACAAAGTTTATATTAATATATGAGGCCCTATTTGATTACTTCAGTTGTAATGTTAAATCTGAATAACGCATTAGTTTTTTAATTATAATAATGAAAATTATTTATTTTTGAGACAGAGTTTGCCCAGTGTGGCTTTGAACTCGTGATCGTCCTGTCTCAGTCTCCTGAGTCACTGGGATTATAGGTGTTAGATTAGATATAAAATGTCCCCTAAACATTCAGGATTGATATTATTGAGTCATGGGGGTTTTAATCCCAGAAATGAATAAATCCATTGTACTGGATTTACTTGGGTG
>PVLC010046827.1:0-11309 GCA_004027655.1 Graphiurus murinus | reverse complement strand
AGAAAGGCAATTTTATTAGTTTTGATAAGGATGAATAGTAGCTGAATGTTCTGCTTTAAGAAAATTCAAAGTAATAAAAGTGAACAAAAAATTTGACTTAATGGAAGGTAATGGGAGGAGGGGGGACACCCTAATGAGCATGATGTACTTACAAGATCACATCAAAGTCAATCACTAAACTGACCAGGAGATAGGGGGATGGTGGGTGGGAATTGGGGAAGGGTTAATGAGAAATATGTGCATGGATGTCTTTACCTGTACTAGCTTGTACCCAACAAAAATGTGTAATTAATCCTGTTGTACCCAAGAAATGTATAAAAATCCATGCTAAAAAAAAATAAATAAATAAAAAGCAAATTCTGCTAAGTGGAGGATGATCTCAATTCTGATGTGTTTTTCACATTGAAATGTGTAAATAATTCTGCTCCATATTTTTATGGACCATAATTATTTTGCCTCCGCTAAGAGTAGCTTTCCTTGACATATACTTTAAGATAAAGCACCAAAAAAATTGATCCTTTTGCACATTTAGCTGTTTAGAAAAAAAAAAAGAACTTAAAAATTAGTTAAAGTGTCACAGCTTTGAGGAATGCTTTTCTTTAAAAAGTTTCCATTATATCTGTTATAAATAATTTTCCAGGGTAAATCTACTATGTAATTATAACTGATGGAAGAATAATTTCTTTACAACCAGAGCCCAACAATATACCCAAAGTTTTCTGCTGTAATACAAAACTTTTGTTTCAATCATGCTTTTTAATCAGTAAAAATGAATTTTATACATAAATATTAAATATAGTATAGCATATAAAATATTAAATATAGTATAGTAAAATTTTCAGTTTTCAGACTTAACCATCTAACCTTTCAAATCAAGATTAAAGTAACTTTAATTTTTATACATTTATTGGTACATTGTAATTATACATCAAGGTGAGGTTCAAAGTGATACAAACATGCGTGCACACAGCACTTGGTGTGTTTCCCTCCTGATCCCTCCCTTGGTTTTCCTCCTTCCCCATACATGTTAGCCAGATTAGTAGAGATAACTTCATACACATATTGCAGAAATTCTCTGGGATAATTGGCTCAACGTCAATTAGGGTGGAAAAGAGGAAGTTTATTACACCGGCGGGCTGAAGTTAGGATAGCTACTGAAAAACTCCAGCCCCAAGCTCCATGTGAGCCCTCACTTTATAGAACAAAGTGCAGAAGTAGGCAGGCGGGCTTACAGAAGTTGAAACATGGCAGTTAGTGATTGAAGGAAATTCCTAAGCAAGCTATGACTTACAATCAATGTGACTTACCACCTCTATGACTTATGATCTACATGATATATTACCTTTTCTTCAGGTGGTTGCCTGGATACATAGCCTTCCATTTTAGTAATTTTTTACCACATTCCCTCCTCTTCACCTACATGACCCTTATGACTTTATCTCCTATTACGGGGACCTGTTGGTATTCCTGGAATAAAACTTGCACCTGCACTGCTTCTAGCTGATTCTTGATAACCCTAGTTAAGATGTTAATGATACAGGACCTGAAAAGCAAGCCCGGCAGGATCATAGTTTGTCATTGGGTCCATTGTCAGCATCAGCATTATCAGGAACAGGAGTGAATAGACAGCCTTCATTCTGGTTTTTCCTTTTAGAAATCTTTAGCTGTAGGGGGGTCTGGGGATCTGCAACCACTGTCCAGGTCTGTTCTGGGCTGGAAGCCACCTTTGCATGGGAATGGTGGATCCATGGCTTGATACCTGCAACTTTAAGGGCCGAGGGAGTGGTGAGAATAACTTGGTATGGTCCCTCCCATCTGGGTTCTAGGCTACCCCACACTGGGACTTTTACCCAAACCCAGGTTCCCAGACTCTATGAGTGTAGAGTCTTGTACCATTGGGGGAGGAGGCAGGTTAAAATGTTCAGCAATCTCTTTGGCAGTGTTAGCTAGGGCTTTTAAGAATCGCTGGAGGTGAGTCTCCCTGAACTCTCAGAGGTCCCCTGAGTCCCTTGGGAGCAATGAGGGAGGACCTACATTTGTGGGGAGTGCAGCATACCTTAAACAATACAAGTGGTAGAATCTCTGGCCAGGGAAGGCCTGTCTCTTGCCAATGCTTTCATTGCTGGTTTAAGAGTTCTGTTCATCCTTTCAACTTGGCCCGAGGATTGGGGATTGTACCCTGCATGCAAATTCCAGGTAAGTCCCACTGCTGTGGATACCTGTTGAATGACTTTATTAACAAAGGCTGGGCTGTTGTCTGACTCAGTGCTCATTGGGACCCCAAAATGCAGGATTAACTTCTTTGGCTAGGGCCCAGGACACTTCTTGGGCCTTCTCTGAGTGGGTAGGGTGTTGGAGACCAATAGTGCTCAAGGTCTGTTTTTGCAGACTCACAGGTGCATAGAAGTCTGTTTCTGCAGGAATGCAGATTCTCATAACATGTGCTGATTACTGACCAAGGGCAAGAGTACTGTTTTGTTTCAAGATGTTTATTCAGACGGTTACAGTAAAGAACTATGTGAATATTTGTTCTTTGAACCTTGGACCTGGAGATGATTATTTTCACAGATGCAACCATTGTGAGAAAGCTTTAACCTTGATGTATACTCTGGTGCTCTAAGAAGTATGTAAGGGCTGAGCTGAATAAACTTGGGGCTGCAGTATTCACTGACAATCCTCCCGAATCCATCTCTTGTCTTTCTTTCTTTTTCTTAATCCTCATTCCCCCTTTCAGGACTGTTCAACTTTGCCAGGTGGGCACTGGCAGTGGGGAAAGCTTCTACCCAGCCTGAAAAGGTGCAGACCATGACCAGCAGATATCAGTACCCTCTATTTGGTCGTATGTCGCTAAAGTCCATCTCTAAATACTCAAATGGATAGGACCCCTATTTCTGTGACAACAGTGGTGCTCAAGGTTCCTGCCTGGGGTTGTTTTGTGCACATTGAAGACAGGCCTTACTGGCCTGCTGAGTCAATACAGCCAGCCATGGGACCATCAAGTAAAGCAGTTTTTCCCAAATGAGTCATTTTGTGGGCTTGCCGGACCAGGCTGGGTGCAATGCCCCCTGGGATTATCTTTCTGTTTGGAGTAATTAACCAGCCCTCTAAGACTTCAGTTACTCCCTGGTCAGTCACCTTTTCTCTCTCCCTTCTGGCTTGTGTAACGATGGTTCCAGAAGCACTAGGAGTGTGAAACATACATTTTTAATTGTGTCTCTCTGCTTGTTTAGCTGCCTCATCTGCTACCCAATTGCCTTGGCTCACTTGGTCTTGATTCCTTGTGTGAGCCTGGCAAAGCACACCGCTATGGTGTGTGGGGCCCAGACAGCCTCTAGGAGTTGGAGGATTTGGTCATTATTTTTAACTTCTTTGCCCCCTGAGGTTACCAGTCCTCTTTCTCGATATGTTGTTCCATGAATGTGTAGAGTAGCAAAGGCATAACGAGGGGTTGGTATAAACCATCTCCCCTTTCCCTTCTGCGAGTGCTCTGGTTAGTGCATAAAGTTTGGCTTTCTGGGCAGACCAGTGGTTAGGCAGCCAGCCTTTCTCTATGATCTTGTCTTCCGTGTTTACTGCATATCTGGTGTGATATTCTCCTTGTTGTAAATAGCTCCATATCTGAGTTAGGGAGTGGCTCATCCTTTAAGTCTGGCCAGGAGAATATTTCTAAGATCTCTTTGCCTTCGTGGAGGGGTTCTCCCTCCTCTTCAGGCAGTTATGTGGCTGGGTTTAGGGTTCGAGTGGCTTTCACTTATATGAGCATAGCTTGATATCGGCCACTTGTTCCCCAGTCATCCAGCTGCTAGTAGTCCTAGCAGGGAAGTGATCCAGTGTTGCACTTTGATGGTACTATTCTGTCCCAAAGTTAATTTGTTTTCTGTACTAGCACCACCATAGCCACTAGTGCCCACAGACAAGGCCACCCTGAGGCCACTGGGTCCAGTTTTTTCAATGGGTACACTACAAATCTGTTCCATAGGCCTAGCCATTGCATTAGGACTTCTAACCCAACTCCTCATTTTTCATATACATAGAGAGTGAAGGGGTGAGTGGCGTCCGGGAGCACCAATGTAGGAGCTTCACTTAATTTTTTCTAGAGTTGGTTGAAAGCATCATCTTCCTCCTTTTCCCATTTTTAGGGAGTCCATGGCAGGGCTGCAGAGGGCCCCATGGAATAGACTGCAAGATGGTGCACCCAGTGGGTCGGCAGTTTTCTAAGTCTTTTGTCAAGGCCTCCCCGAAGTCGGTAGGGGAGTTTTTGAACCCTTGGGGAAGACATGTCCAGGTTAACTGTCCTTTTGAGCCAGGTCTGGGTCCTCCCATTCGAAAGCAAATAAGAGCTGGCTCATTTCTGGTAGTCTCAGGCAGAAAAGAGTGTCCTTTAAATCTAGGCATGTGAAAGCAGTGGCCATTGAAGGTATCAGCCTCAGTAGAGTATAATGGTTGGGGACCACAGGGTGTAGAGTCTCAGTGGCATCATAGATTCTGTGGAGGTCCTGTACCGGCCAGTAGTTGTCAGTCCCTGGTTTCTTTACTGGAAGCAAAGGGGCGTTCCATGGGGATTGGATTTTCCTTAGCATTCCTCTGTAAGTCTTTTGATGTGGGGTGCTATCCCCAGTTGGGCTTCAAGGGGGATTGGATACTGCATGTGTTTCACTGGGGTGGCACCTGGCTTTAATGCCACCACTATTGGAGTCCAATTTCCCCTTGTATATCCCAGACTCAGGGAAATCGTTCTAAGTACCAGTCCATATTAGTGGAGGCATCTTTGGTTCCTTCTGTTGTCCTTTCCTGATGGAGCCTCCATTCTTCTTCTGGGTGGATTTCTAGTGTCAGCACAGGCAGGGAGCCAGAGCTGGTCGTGGGGCCCAAGTCCATAGTCACTGTGGTGCCTAGTTTGGATAATAAGTCTTTCCCTAATAAGAGTCCAAGGGTTTCAGGCACATATAGGAACCAGTGATGAACTCAGTGGCCTCCTACTGTGCAGTCTCGAGGTTTGCAAAATCGGTATTTCTTAGTGGACCCTGTTGCTCCAATGATGGTGACTGAGTCCTTTGTGAGTCTCCCTATTGGGGTGGTCACAGTAGAAACAGCTACCCCAGTATCTAGAATGAAGTCTAGTTTGGCCCCTAAGATCAGTTTTGACCATGGACTCTTGGGGACCTACTGCAATTGAGCCTGGTCTCCCTCAGTCAGACTTGGAGCCACAGTCAGGGACTTTGGAGATCTGCATCTGGGACCCTCCCTTTTGTTTAGAGGCTGCGACTATAGCAGGTTTATGTACATCTTTTCTCTGGACCCTCACCTGAGGCATGTCTGTTTCCTTACCTCGTTCTGAGCACTCATTCCACCTTTCTTCTTACAGTAGGCACATTGGTCCCTGTCCAGCTGTCATTTCCTTCCCTTGGTTTCTGTTCAGGGCTCACATGGATCCATAACCTCTCTCATAGTGAACGCAAAGATTCATGCCTTTTCTTTTCTCTTCCGATCTCTCCTTTTTAGTGGTGGTCTCTCAGTTTACAACCACTTGGAAGCGATCTCAATAAGTTCACTTATGTTTTTTCCTGCAAACCCTTCTATGTGTAGTAGTTTGTGTCTCACGTCATAAGCTGATTGGGTCCAAAGTCCCGTCTGGTGGATAGTAGATATGGAAGAAGGGCCAGTCGATCTCACAGAGTCTTGAGCTTAGCAGGTCTTAGCTCTCCTCTGTAGTTGCCAGAAATCCCCAGCTTAAAACTGCCCAGCATGGCTTGGAGAATTGTGTGAGTTTGACATTGGGAGTGTGTTGAACCCATGACCATCTGGAGGAAGGGGGGTCTCCTAACAATATGGGGGGTTTATATGTTTATATGTGCCTATCTCCATGTGATGCATAGGGTGGGGGTGAAGAGAACAAGTCTCTCCCTCAAGGAGATGCCTGCCTGGATGGCCTCCTGAGTTTGGAGGCCATAGAGCCATGCGTATAAAACCTGTGCCTGGTCACCTCTCTATTATGGAGAGGTGAATGTCCACTAAGGTGAAATGACTTCCAGCAGAACTGCAGGTTAGGGTCCAATTAGATCCTGTAGCCACCAGGCTTTAAGTCATTCACACATTCATTCACCATTTATTCAGAAGTAACACATTTCCAATTTAAACTCCTACTGTCTTCTCCCAGGAGGAGGCCAATATCACCTTGGAATATGCTTCAAGGTTGCCTCGCAATATCACCTTGGAATACACCTCAAGGTTGCCTCAGCATACACATTGAGGCTCCAGACAGAGACCAGTTCCACCTCAGAATACACAGGAGGCTTTGGATGCAATCTCCACATGGTGAAAAGTCCTGCACCAGCCCTCCTGCACTGGATTTCTACTACCTAATTACCTGGGGGCCCTTACCTTGTCTGGACGCTTGCTTAATCTCTTCTTCCACCTGGAGGCTTCCAGTCCAGGGCGCTGCAGTCCTCCTGGGCCTACTAGAAGAGGACCCTAGAATATCTTCTAGGGTGCACACTTCCAGGTTCCAGGGCCCCGATGGGCTGTGGAGTCCGGGAGTGGCAGCCCCTGACCAATGGACTCTTGGCAAGGGCCTCCAGAGATGTTGCAGAAATTCTCCGGAATAATTGACCCACTGGCAATTAGGGTGGAAAAGAGGAATTCTATTACACCAGCGGGCTGAAGTTAGGATAGCTCCTGAAAAACTGTGGCCCCAACATCTACGTGAGCTCTTATTTTATAGAACAAAGGGCAGAAGGCAGGTGGATTTACAGAAGTTGAAACAGGGCAGTTAGTGATTGCAGGAAATTCCTGAGCAAGCTATGACTTACGATCTTTTCTTCAAGCAGTTGCCTGGATATATGGCCCTCCATTTTAGTAATTTTTCTACCACATATGCACATAGTACCATTTGAACTGATTCCTTCATCAATTCTCCTTTTTCCTCTCCTCACCTCCCTCCTCCAATCCCCTTCCAGGACTACTGGTCTCTCATCGTTTATCTGAAGTCCCTTTTGTTTTCTATTTTCTCTCTAGCTTCCATCTATGAGAGAAAACATATGACCCTGCACTTTTTGCGATGACCTGATCTCATTTAGCACAATATTCTCTAGTTACATCCATTTTTCTTACAAATGTTATAATTTTGTTCTTCTTTATAGCTGAGTTTTAAAACAGAAGTAACACATACACAAAATACAAAATGAAAAAAGAAACACAAGGGTTCCTAGCCTTTAGGCGCCCTGTATTTTCCCCATGCAACACTATCTTTAAGACCTTGTCTAATATCCAAACATTTAGGTGGTACGGCATGCCACTCTGTAGAATGCCAAAATTTATTTAACTAGATCCCTATCAACAGACACTTAAGATTGTTTTTCATCTTGGATACCTCACCCAATAAGTGTATGTTAATCATTTTGCATTTTGCCTACAGGCCCAAGATAATTTTTATTTTGTGTAATAATATAGACAACAGTGAACTAATCTAAAATAGAAACAGATCTCAAAGACTAAATGTTGCAGAAGAAAACAGTTTTCTAAGTGAGCCCAAAAGCAAATAAAAACTTATATTACCTTCTTTTTAAAAGATAAAAGATCAGGATCAAAGATGCAAGGTCCAGAGGCCTGCTTTGCATTAATGTTATAATCAGTGCTAATAACTATTGTCCTCACACAGCTATACTCAAACTTTCTGGGCAGATGTCATGATTCTTCTATATACATTATCTCATTCTAAAAAAATAAAATAAAATAAAATAAAGGCAGTAAAAAAGAAAATTAACAAACTTATAGCCATAAATATGTTCAAACCATTGTTAATAATATTATTTAAATTGTGCCAAGAGATCAGAGATATTTCAGGGTTTTATTTAACAACAACAAAAAAAAAACAATTCAGAAGCCAAGACACTAAAAGTGAAATTATCTAAGAATCTCTTCATCTAAGGTAGAGTTTAAACTTTCTATTATTTATTAGTTAAGAGGTTAAATGTTTTCTTGATGTGAACACATGAAAAGTCACTATTTTGACATAGATGATATTCACATGTGTGAATCTAAAAAAGATAAGCAAAACTTATATGAATGAACCATTTATAGTATTTTAATATAAAGAACCATATACTTTCTGCTTGCAAAATTTTTTAAAACCTATTTTTGAGATAGAGGTCTCACTATATTGCCCAAACTGGTCTCAGACTTGTGGGGTCAAAGGATTCTGTTGCTTTAGCCTCCCAATAACTGGAGCTGGGGGTGGGGGTGGCACTGTCCCTGGCTAAAAATTATTTTAAATGAACATTTTCCCTCTGAAAGGCCATACTACATAGATTCATACAAAGAAACTTAAGAGACTTTAGAGAGACCTGTAGAGTAGAGGAAGGAGATGGGGGAAGGAGTTAAGGAGGCGAAGAGGGAAGATGGAGGCAATATGTGAAGGTATTACTACCAATTTCACTAACATAGGCGGGAGAGAGAGCAAAGGGTAGCGAGTGGGATGTGGAAGGAAATACACCAAGACCTGTGTGATGTATGTGTTTATAACATTGAACCTCACTATGATGTATAATTGCAATGCACTAATAAAATAATAAATAAAAATTATAAAAACTATTCTTGAGGCTGAGACCGGAGGATCCGGGTTCGCGGCCAACCTCAGCTACCTAGTGAGGCACTCCGCAACTTAGTGAGACTCAGTTTCAAAATAAAGAATAAAAAAAAATAGGGCTGGGGGTGTAGCTCGGAGGTAGAATGCCCCTGAGTTCAATCCCCAGTACCGCAAAAAAAAAAAAAAAAAAAAAAAAAACTATTCTTAATTTAATTTCTAAGGTAAGCCAATTTTACTAAGTAAAATTGCATTTGTACAGCTTCTACTTTCCTACTTATTTGTTGGCTTACTCATACTATGACCTGCTTATTCTAAGCATTTTTCTACAGGTTCAAGATTTATTGATTCTATCTTGTTATATGTCAAAGGGAATATGACACTGGCTAAACCTTTCAATCTGATAGGTGCTATAAAATCATTGTGCTATGGAAACTGGATGTCTTTACTTAAAGAGAATATCCCATGTCCCAAACCTATGATTTGTTCAGCTGCCAGTCTATCTAGAAGATTTGACCAGAAGATACAAACTATACTTTCTTCTTTGACAATAGCTTCACACTATTGAAAAATTGGATACCTATGTTCTACAGCTTTTTGCAACCCTTGGTCTTTAAAGAGTCATTTGCCTCACAGAAGCAGGTGAGTGGAAAAGAGAAACCACTAAGTCAGTTTCAGTTTGAGTTGTCTTCCTCTGAAATTTACTTTCTTTGGTGTTCTCCTTTCGTGTGTGGGTGGGGGGGGGGCGGGGGGGGTTTGGGGATTGATCCAGGGGCATTATATCTTCAAACTATACCCCAGCCCTATATTATTTTTTATTTTGAAACAGAGTCTCACTAAGTTGCTGAGGCTGGCTTTGAACCTGCAATCCTCCTATCTCTGTCTTTCAAGTACTAGGATTACAGACATGCACCACCACACCTGGCTGTTCTCCTCTCCTCCCTCCCCCCTCTCTCTCTGTTCTAGGTTTGAACCCAGGAGCATTCTACCTCCAAGCTACATCCTCAGCTCTATTTTATTTTTTATTTTGAAACAGGGTCTTGCTATGTTACTGAAGGTCTTGCTAAGTTGCTGAGGTTGACCTTGAACCTGTGATCCTCCTGTCTCTGCCTTCGAAGTACTAATATTACAGGTGTGCACCACTATGCCAGGCTTGGAGTTCTCCACTTTACAATCATCGCAGATTTGTGAAAACAGATGATTTACTTTGACAAGTTCATCCTTAAAGTATGTGAATACTTTAAAGTTTCTTTTGTAATTTGCCATGAGGATTTAAAAAATAATGCATTTAAAAAATATGCTACAGAAAAGAAGGAACTAGAAGTGGACAAGGAGTAAATAGGAATCAGAAATTGCAGAAAATATTAGTAAGATTTTATAATTATTTTCAAAGTTAAATTCAGTATGTCCAATATACTTTTAGAAGCAAATTATATCGTATACACCTAAACTAGAAGACTATGAATGGGAGAGAAAGAGTTTGCATTAATATCAACTTTCCTTCTCTCCTCAAAAAGGAGAGGGGCTCATCCCATTATTTCAAATTTCTACTTCTAAACATAGGAAATAACAAGAGGACCACATGTATAAAGTTTTAATTTAACCAGGAAACACAGCTAGATAACTGATAAAAGAGAGAAAGCTTTCTCTTTCAGAAAGAAAAATATTCATTCTTGGTTAAATTGGTTAAAAACAGTAACAGAGATTCATACTTCTGGGCTCCAATAAATTATGGCATTGATTTTTTTCTCTCTCTAGGAGTGTCTGTCAAGCTACTAGGGGGAAAAAAGGTAAACTTTTGAGGAGATAGAAGATAATATTCCCTGGAGAGTCATCTCTGTAGTTTAAATGAGAAACTAAATTAGCAGATGGCTACCACTGTTGAAAAAGATAGAGTGACTTTAATTCTAACATACCAATAGCAGAGCTGTGTAATATCTCAGATATTTAATTTTAAAACAAGTGTGAGAAGATGAATTTCCAGTGGACTATCAAAGGCATGGCAGCTAAGGAAAGCAGTCTGGAGCCTTCTACTCCCAGACTAACCTAGAAATTCAAGATCCAGGTGGATTTAACCCACTCAAGCAATTTTCAAACTTCACTGTGTGTTTAAATCACTTGGAAGGCTTTTAAAAGACAGAAGACTGAGCCCCATGACCAGAATTTCTGATCCAGTAAGTCTGGGTAGAACCAAGAATCTGCACACTCAGCTCTGTACTAATGCAGCTGTCTGCATCTCTATTTGATTCTGGGAGATATCTGGGAAGAGTAAATAATGGTTGATTACAATTGAAGATAAATGAGCAGGATCTCTAACTTCAGTTTTATCCTGCTTACTTTCAAATAGAGTTGATAGTTTTAAGACAACACACAATGTGTTAAGACAGTTAACACAAAGCAGAATTCCTCTAAAAGAAGCAAAAGGAGTCAAGTACCTGTGTATGTGCATTTCTTTCTAGTTTAAATTGTAAAAAGAAAAATATATCTTTATACTCTAATTATGGCAATCCTCTTTTAAAAAGATGACTTGCTAACTTGAAGACTTGCTATTGCATAAACATAACTTCCAAGAGTGCTCTGAGGAATAATAAATCTGCTGGATATTAAGAGTTCAAAGGTGGTAATATAAATAGGACACTGTTGGTTTAAAAAAGTTCAAAAGTTTATTTCCAGCCAGGCATGTAGATGCAGGCCTGAAATCCCAGTACTTGGGAGGCTGAGACAGGAG
>PVLC010046826.1:0-11285 GCA_004027655.1 Graphiurus murinus | reverse complement strand
AATTATATAATTTCATTAATGGCTTTGATGAGATAGTGGGATTACAGTGGATTTTGGTTTTCTTTTTGGCTATAAATATTCTCTTAAAATAAAAAGTAAAACCCATCTTACTCTCGTAACAAGACAAATAGATCCCTTTTAAAGGAATAGATTTAAGCCACGTGTGGTGGCACAAGTGGTCATCTCAGTACCTGGAGATGGAGGCAGGAGGATTGCAGGTTCAAGGCCAGCCGCGGCAACTTAGCAACTTAGCAAGATGTCTCCTCAGCAGTTTAGTGAGACCCTGCTTCAAAATAAAAATAAAAATTGCCAATTCCAATCTCAGACTTGTGGGGTGAGAGTAGGGGGGACCTAGACCCAGTGGGGAGGGCAACAAGAGTGTATGCATGTATTTTTCTAACACTCTGTACCCCAATATGATATAAAATTACAATGTGCCCAATTCAAAAAAAGGAATGGGGATTTAGCTCAGTGGTAAAATGCCCCTGGGTTTGATCCCCATTATCAAATAAATAAATAAAGTAATGGACTTATATTAAACATTAGCACATCTAATTGTTGAGTATTAGTCCTCCTTTCTCTTGATAGAACTTCCACGGCGCGAGTGTGCACGTATGTGCGCACACACACACATACACACACACCACACTCCATTTATGTTCTCAGGTGAGCTGATTCTGCTTCCAGTCTTGGGGGTAGGCTGATTATCTCATACTGCCATCTGAATGGGCAATGTCCAAATCTGAACCAATGAGAAAGGGGAATGAGTCCCAATTTGAGCCAATGGGAAGTTGTGACCCCAATTTGGGCCAGTGGTAAAAGACCTGTATAATGAAAACTATAAAATACTAAAGAAAGAAATTGAAGAAGACTTTAGAAGATGGAAAGATCGCCCATGCTCTTGGATAGGAAGAACAAATAATCATAAAAATGACCATCCTACCGAAAGTGACCTACAGATTCAATGCAATCCCTATTAAAATGCCAGGGTCATTTTTCACAGATCTAGAAAAATCAGTCCTAAAAAAATTCATATGAGACAACGAAAGACCCGGAATAGCCCAAAGAGTTCTTAGCAATAAGAACCATGCAGGAAGCATCACAATACTCAACTTCAAAATATACTACAGAGCAATAGTAATAAAAACAGCATAGTGTTGGCACAAAAACAGACACATAGACCAATGGAACAGAAGATTCAGAAATATACCCACACACATACTGCCAATTAATTTTCGACAGAGGGGCCAAAAAATATGCTGGAAAAAAAAGATAGCCTTTTCAGAAAATGGTGTTGGCAAAACTGATTATCCATATGTAAAAAATGGAAATATAAATATAAATCTAAACCCCACCTTCTCACCCTGAACAAGGGTCAACTCAAAATGGATCAAAGACCTGGAAATTAGACCAGAGACTTTGCAATTACATAGGAACAACACTCCCACATATAGGCACTGGCAGACATTTTCTCAATAGCACCCTGAAGGCACAAGAAATTAAAATAAGGATTAATAAGTGGGATTGCATTAAATTAAAGAGCATCTGTGGAGCAAAGGAAATCATTAAGAACTTTAACAGAAAGTTTACAGACTGGGAAGAGGTCTTTGCCAGCTACTTCTCTGAGAGAGGACTAATTATCTAGAATATACAAAGAACCCAAGAAACTTACCACTAAAAAAACAAATAACCCAATAATAAAATGGACAAGTGAACTAAATAGACACTTCACAAGAGAAGAAATACAGATGGCCAATAGATACATAAAAAAATGTTCAATATCATTTACAATCAGGGAAATGCAACCACAACTACACTGAGGTTTCACCTTACTCTAATTAGAATGGCAATCATTAAAAACACAAATAATAATAAATGCTAGCAAGGAGGTGGGTTGGCAGGATTGCAAATTAGTATAGCCACTTTAGAGATCAGTGTGGAGTTTTCTCAGAAGAATGGAAATGAACCTACCATATGACCCAGCTGTACCACTCTTGGGTATCTACCCAAAAGGATTGACACCAGACTACTATAGTCACATATGCTATCTATGTTATAGCGGCACAATTCACAATAGCCAAACTACAGCCTAGGTGTCCATCAACAGATGAATGGATTATAAAATTATGGAATAAGCTCCATAAAGAATAACATTAAAGAACAACCAGAAAGAACAACATTATGTTATTTGTGGGAAAATGGAGGGAACTGGAGAAATTATGCTAAGTGAGATTAGTCAGTCACAAAAAGTGAAAGGTCAGATGTCTTCCCTCATATGTGGAAGCTAAGGAGGAATTGGGACACAAAAAGGACTCTGGACAAAGGAGGAGAGGCCCTAGTGGAGTGATGGAAGGGGACAGCTGCGGGGAGGGGACTCGATGAAGGAACCATTTCAAGGACATGATGTAGGTACATACACAAGCTTATCAATGTCACACGCCAGGGGGAGGGGGAGGGAGCAGGTGGGAGTTGGGGGAGGCTCACCAAGTTCCACATGCACATCTGTCTCTAACACTCTGAACTTCATAATGTATGATTATAATGCACCAATAAGAAAGAAAGAATGAAGAAAGAGAGAGGGAGGGAGGGAGGGAGGGAGGGAGGGAGGAAGGAAGGAAGGAAGGAAGGAAGGAAGGAAGGAAGGAAGGAAGGAAGGAAGGAAGGAAGGAAAGGATTTCTGGGAGAATCCTTCCTAGGCTGGTCAGAGGTTCCTGAAGGAATCTCCCTCCTTGCAGGGAATGTATGATGAAATGATGGATCCCCGGATCTCAGCAACCTTCCTACACCCAGGAGGGAACTAGTCTGAGGCCGAAGCTGCCCTGCCAGCATGGTGGGGAGACGGAAAGCAGGCTTGATGAGATGTTGAGACCCTGGTTTGGCTCACCCCGAGCCCCGCTGTGAGGAGAATTCCAGACCCAGGAGCCAGTGAATGCCCTTATTGTCTGAGCCCATTGAAGTTGCTTTTCTGTTACTTCTTGCCAAAAGCAGAATTATCTGAAGAATCCAGCCCAGGACAATGCTTTTGCTTGAATAAATGAATATCTTGGGCAAAATAATTATTTCAACACTCTAATTCACTCAGCAAAAATGCTTGGTGTTAAGTTTTCATTTTAAGCTTTTAAGATTTGGAGTCAACACGTCGTCACGCCATCTCTGCTTTCCCAGGGTGATGTTTAATGCTTACCATATAATCCTCTCCCTAAAGAACAGGGACGGAGTGCCGCCCGGAACAAGCAAAAGCCAGCAGGACCACGCAACCCATCTCCCCCGTCCAGCGAACGGCAGGATTAATAGTACTCCCAGGCCAGCAAGTGTTTTATTACATTTCAGAACAAATCCAGCTGGTCCTTGATTTACTAACATCTTCTCACAGTGACGCAGATGTTCTGAAAGGCGACCCACTTTCTGGGCGTGCAGAGACCTCGAGAGACTGGAGTTGTCTCCTGGATGGCATTCTTCCCCGCAGGTCCTGCCAAAGCAGGCTCGGCGTCGCCTGCCACGATTGTTCTTTTACAGAACTTCTTGCTCTACAGCTGTGCTTATTTTCCGTTGCCAAAAAGCTCTCAAATGTGGCCTCATCCGAGTCAGGTACAAAAGAACTGAAGCACTATTTCAAGTCATTGCATAGCTTTTACAAATTTGCTTTATTAAGATATCCCCTCCATACAATAAAACTTAGCAAATTTTAAGGGTGCCCCTCAATTAATTTTTGGCAAATATACAGACCCATGGAACGATGGCCATGCTCATGGTACGGGGTATTTTCATGAGCTCTGAAAGTTAGTTCCTTCCACCTACTCTGGGTCATGGCAACTCCTGATCTGTTTTCTTTTTTTTTTCTTTTTGCAGTACTGGGGATTGAACTCAGGGGCATTCTACCTCTGAGCTATACCCCCAGCCCTATTTTTTATTCTTTTTTCTTTTGCGTTACTGGGGATTGAATCCAGAGGCATTCTACCTCCGAGCTACACCCCCAGCCCTATTTTTTTATTCTTTATTTTGAAACAGGGTTTCACTAAGTTGCGGGGGGCCTCACTAAGCAGCTGAGGCTGGCTGTGAACCCAGATCCTCCAGTCTCAGCCTCCCAAATGCTGGGATTATAAGCATGCGCCACTACGCCCGGCTCTGATCTGTTTTCTGTTGAGAAATTTTTACTTTTTCTAGAATTTCACAGCAGCAGAATCACACGGTCACTGCCTCCTGAGTCTCTGTGTCCTGTCTTGTCACACCTTTGATGCCATCCAACTGGGGCACGCTGGCTTTGATTTGGCGCACAGGGAGCTGGCTGCGGCTCTGCCTGGTATTTGTGTGTTTGGGGCCCTGTTGCCTAGCGATGCTGCTCATGGAGAAGCGTATTGCTCAAGCTCTGGCGGCAGAGACCTGCTGCCTTCTGCGAATGTATTCACTAGGCTGAAGTGCTGTGTGCTCTGTCCGCCTCTTCGATTGTCTCTTAATTCGGCCAGAAAGTTGCTTTCCACCAGCAACGGTGAGCTCTGTGTTAAAAGAGCTCTTTATTCTCCTCTGTCCTGATTTTTCCTGGTGCCTTTCTGAAACACTTCTTCAAGCTGACCTTTTAATTTGCATTGTCAAGGAAGAGAAAGACACGACAGAAAACCATCTGTTGGAAAGATGGTTTTTAGAGCTCCCTGCCTGAAGGACTGGCGTCAGGTCCAAAAGGAGGCAATCTGCTGGGGTCAGGCTGGAGAGGCAGTGTTTTGTTCAGGACATTTTTTTTTTTAAACCAGTATGTTACTTAAACTCCATGAGCTTTTTTTTCCCCCTCAGTACCATAAGGATACTGCATCAAGTATTTTGAGGAGTTAGTTAGATAATACACACACACACACACACACACGGCATATAAAAAGCTCTCAGTAAAAGAAGCTGTAAATATTTCTTTTTTTTTCTCTTCAAGAATCAGGTCATTTTTTATTATCATTAGTATTATTTTATAGCATTTGGAAGATACTTTGGGGTGATAATTTACTCAGCACTTTTTTTTTTTTGGTACTGTGGATGGAACCCAGGGGCATGCTGCCTCTAAGCTACATCCTTAGCCCTTTTTCATTTTTATTCTGATACAGAATTTCACTAAGTTGCTGAGGCTGGCCTCAAACCTGCGATCCTCCTGTGTCCATCTCCCAGTACTGGGATTCCAGGCGTGCGCCATCACACCCGGCACTCAGCACGTTTTTGTAACTAATGCTGCATGTAACACCCAAAGGGAGACGGTGGGAAAGTACTCTGGCATGAATCCCTCTGGAAGGAAAACATGTCTTCTTTTTAAAAGCACAAATTTAGCCGGGCGTGGTGGCGCACGCTTGTAATCCCAGCATTTGGGAGGCTGAGACCGGAGGATCCAAGTTCTCAGCCAGCCTCAGCTACCTAGTGAGGCACTCCGCAACTTAGTGAGACCCTGTTTCAAAATAAAGAATAAAAAATAGGGCTGGGGGTGGAGCTTGGAGGTAGAATGCCCCTGAGTTCAATCCCCAGTACCACAAAAAAAAAAAAAAAGCAGCACAGATTTCTTATGTTGGATTTTTCTTACCTGTACTAGATATGTTTCCTATCAACTTGGCACTATGATGCCCCAGGCTAAAGGCAGAGTAATTGTTCATGAACTTATACCCAAGCAAGTAACATGCAGAGAACCTTGCTACCAGAGTGTGGCCTCAGTCAGCAGCACCTGGCGCTCACTAAGCACGCCCTCGGCACCTGCCCCACACCTTGAGTCCAGATCTGCATTTGAACAGCATGCCCAGGTGATCAATGAACGTGCCAGCGGTGATCAATGAACAAGTCCCAGTTCACCTGCTGACTCCAGGACTTAGTTCTCCCTGAAGCCCTGGGCTGAGTCTCCCAGGCTTAGCAGGAAAGAACACCTCTCCTGCACGGGGTGTGCCGGGGCGGGGGAAGGGGACGGTGATCGGCAGGAGCTGCATTTCTAGCCTTGCCGTGTCATCTGGCGGTCTCTGTAGCTGGTTTTTTCATGGCCGCCATATTTCCCAGGAAAAGATGACACGGATGTGGAGAGTGATCTTCTGAGTCCAGCAGGCTGAAGTATTCAGCGACTGCATTACCACGAGTTGCCTACAGGCTCTGCCCTCTAGAAGCTTCTAATTCCTAAGAAGTCTGTGTGAATAAGATACTGTTTGAGGACTTGGGACTTACAGATTTAGAGAACCAAAAACCACCCTCCAAGATAAGCTACCTGTAGGTCTTGCAGATGAGTGCCAGGAGCGGAGGGCTGGGTGGGGCTGGGAGGGTGGTAGTGACTGCTGAGGAATACCCGTGGCCTTCTACACGCTGCCTGGCAGGTGATCCCCAGAGTCAGAGGAAGAGCGCTCGGGAAGGGCCCGGAGAAGGATCGAACATCCAGAGCTTCGGCTTCTCACTGGAAATGCACGGTGCGGCATTCATAAAAGACAGCTTGCAAGCTGGGCATGGTGGCACATGGTGGCACAGTACTGGAATTAATTTAGCTTGCAATTCCAGGACTAAGGAGGCTGAGACAGGAGGACACAGGTTTGAGGACAGCCTCAGCAACTTAGTGAGACTCTCAGCAACCTAGTGAGACCCTGTTTCAAACACAGGTCTAGGGGTGTAGAGCTTGGAGGTAGAATGTCCCTAGGTTCAATCCCTAGTGCCAAAAAAGAAAAAAAAAAAGAGAGAGAGAGACAACTTAACCAAGTTGCCTGTAGTGCTTTGGGAAGAAAACTTGATTACACTTTAAAACAAAAGTAGATAAAATATCAACCATGCAAAGCTCATAAGGAAATACATGTATTAAAATGATCAGGAGCCGGACGTGGTGATGCACGCTTATAATCTCAGTACTTGGGAGGCTGAGACTGGAGGATCCGGGTTCTTGGCCAGCCTCAGCTACTTAGTGAGGCCCTCCACAACTTAGTGAGACCCTGTTTCAAAATAAGGAATAAAAAATAGGACTGGAGGCATAGCCCAAAGGTAGAATGCCCCTGGGTTCAATCCCCAGTACCCCCCTCCCCCCAAAAAAAGAAAGAAAGAAAGAAACAGGCAGAATTAATTTAGTCATCTTTCACTTAACCCAATCCATCACAAGCACCGTCATTTCCCCTTGTAATCCATATGGAATTACTCATGCGGTATCTTACGGTCTCTGTTTCAGACTAAATCCTTGCCATTCACCTTCACCATGCAGTTGCTCTTACAGAGCGTCTCAGTCCGACAGGCCAGGCTTCATGTGAGGCCAGGGGCTACCGTGCTGCCCAGAGCAGGTCCAGACCACCCAGGGCCCAGGGCCTTCAGGGAGATGCTCCCTGAAGGAGATCTTTCGCTCCAGGGGTTCCGGTTGGCGTGGAGGAGTCCCTCCTCCCTCCCTGTGGCTTGGCCTCCCATGGGCCTGAATCTAAGAGGCCCCGCCAGGGACTCCAGCGCCACCTCAGTGCCAGCGAAGGCTAACGGGTCTATGAGTTGGAACTTTTCTGCATTTCTTACAAACAAAGCTGGGTGAGTTCTTAATTTTTATTTTCTTTGTGTGTGCGGGTGTGTGTGTAAGAGGAGAGAGGAAACAGGACAAGAATCACTCTGTTCTAAAACTCTAACCCTGGTGATTCAGACTGTGTGTGTGTGTGTGTGTGTGTGTGAATGCTACAGCTCTTTAATAGCTGGATCTTGAGCAAGGCTCGGTCCGCTGGAGTCCTGCAAGGCAGATGATTCCAAAAGAAGGAATGTGTGGCATATCCCACTTTGCATTATTATATTCTGGAAATTTTGGGTGCTTTGGGTTTTACTTTCATATTAATTATAAAAGAAAATTTCTTAGAAACATGTGGCCTGACAGATACTGATCTTTTAGATGAAAAAAAAAAAAAGCAGTGCCTCAAGACAACCCAATGCATTAACCTTTTACGAGCATTAGTCTAGAAACAGGCTTTGCTAGTTTATCTAAATAGCTACTACCTGGTCCCACCTGGAACCCCCTAACTACCTGAGATAAGATAGAACACTGCTTTAAGAGGCTAAACAAAATTGTAAAGATTTTTAACTAATGGAAAAGAATTTTTATATACGTGTTGTAACCTTAACTGGTTGAGGATAACCTTTGGAAAAACAAGTCTGTAAAAATTCCTGTTCAATATGCCTTATTGTAAAAAAATAGTAAAAAATGACTGACAAAAAATAAAACAGATGCGCTTCAACACTGCATTGGGTGTGAGCGTATTCTCCCAACCTCGTCTCAATCCGCACCTGTCGAGGTACACCCGACCCCACTGTCTCCGAGGGCTGCCCCCCCGCAAGGGAACACCACAACTCGATGTCAGGAGACTGAATTAGATGTGTTGTTGAACTCTCCGGTAGCCCTGATAGATGCCAATGATCATGGAAACAGAAAAGTCTCCTTATCCAGCTTTAAAAAGTGCAATGTCTTCAGCCACCATAGCTTGTACGGATGTGTACACTTTCTAGTTGAGAAGGCAAATTGGGCATCTATAAGACACTAGTTATCCCAGGGTTCCTTGCTTGTTTTTGAAGAGGGAGAGAAAGCTAGTGTGTGTGAATTAAAACAAATCCTCTGATAGATGATCACAAATAAAAATGAACACTGCACCCCTGGCCCGATGGCTCTTACCAGCCTGTGTCTGTGTCTTCTGATGCCCCGGTGTCATTTCTTTTTCTTTTTCTTTTCTTATTTATTTATTTATTTATTTATTTATTTATTTTTGCGGTACTGGGGATTGAACCCAGGGGCATTCTACCTCCGAGCTACGCCCCCAGCTCTATTTTTTATTCTTTATTTTGAAACAGGGTCTCACTAACTTGCGGAGGGCCTCACTAAGTAGCTGAGGCTGGCCGGGAACCCGTGATCCTCCAGTCTCAGCCTCCCAAGTACTGGGATTATGAGTGTGTGCCACCACGCCCGGCTCTCCAGCATCATTTCTATAAGGACATGGTTGTCAGCATACCAGCAAGTAGCTCAGGGCCCCATCCAAGTGAGTTCCAGTGCAGGTCCGAGCAGGGTTCCAGTACAACCACAGCCTGCTGCACTTAGATCCCGGCAGGTGCTCCTGCTGGAGCTTGGGCCTGCAGGGCTCTCCCACACCTGCTCTGGGTGGCAGCACTTTCTGCACCAGGCGGAGGACAGCCAAGGTGACATCAGGCACCTGTCATGCTAGTGCTCAGGGCAACGGTGACGTGGCCAGCCCAGGACATCGTTTCCGAGGACCAGCTCAGCAGGTGGGGCCCGCTCTGCCCTCTACTCCGGCCACCTTTTCCTTCCTACAGCTTTTACCAGCCTCGCGCCTTGCTGTCCCCACCCACTTTGTTCCCAGGCCTCTCTTCCAATGCCGCGGCTTGGTGCTTTATCTCCCTCTGGGCTCGGGGCGGGGGCGGGTCCTAGCCCTGGAGAGTGCAGGCGCCCTCAACTCTTTCTGTGTCCCACGTGCTCCAGTGAGCTCCTTCCTCAGGCTGCGGCCTTTCATCTGCCCTCAGGTGCCGGGAAGCTGTACATGTTCCATAGGAACTTTTATGTTTACAATTTGCATTATTATTATTATTATTATTATTATTATTATTATTTGCCATTACAAAAGGGAAATCTTCTCCTTTGCAGCAGTACTATGAACTGAAAATAATTATCTTCCCAAGTCATCATTTCTCATCTGTACTCTCAGTACCTATTCCTTTTTTTCTCTCTCTTTTTTTTTTTCAGTACTGGGGATTGAACTCAGGGGCATTCTACCTCCGAGCTATACCCCCAGCCCTATTTTTTATTCTTTATTTTGAAACTGAGTCTCACTAAGTTGCGGAGTGCCTTACTAGGTAGCTGAGGCTGGCCGCGAACCCAGATCCTCCAGTCTCAGCCTTCCGAATGCCGGGATTACAAGAGTGCGCCACCACGCCTGGCTCCCTTTTTTTCTCTTTTTTTAAAGCGATCCAGGGTATGGCAAAGGGGGAGATGGGGAGACGGGGGTGGCACCAAGTGCTGTGTGCACATATGTCACTGTCAACATTATTTACATTATGATGTCAGATGACAATGCACCAATATAAGCGCACACACACACACACACACACACACACACACACACACACACACACACAAGAAGATCCAGGTAGTCATTAGCATGGCAGGATAAGATTTCTCTTCTTGGTCCCAATAGCTAGTGATCATTTAATTGCTGAAGCGAGACTCACTAAGATTGGTCCTCTCTGGCAATGGTGCAGCAGGGCCTGCGGGGACAGCCTGCACCAACGACAACACGAGGGAAGCCCCCGGGCACGCGCACAGCACAGGCAGGGACCAGCCCTTTGCTGCTTTAAGCCACAGAGCTTTTGGTGGTACTCATTACACACATACCCTGCCTATCTTCAGTAAGAGAGTCTGTGGACTCCTCGGATTTAGGGAGAAAGAACCTCAATTGGGGTTCACATCTTCCTGATAGAAATTTATTATGCTAAGTTTCTATTTGGAAATGAATGAAGACCTTAATTTAAAATTTGAAAACAGTCCGTTTTTATGCTTTTGTTTCTTACAATTAATACCTTGTCATACAATCATACCATTAGAACTTCTAAAAGGAAGGAAATAGTTGAACTAAGGTTATGTAGCGAATCATGAAGGTATGAGTACCAATCTCACTGACATGGATGAGGAGGGGTGCAGAGGGAAACCCAGCCAGTGGTGGGTGCCTGTGTTTATATTTCACTTTGAATCTCACAGTGCACCAATAAAAGTATTAAAAAACACTTCTAGCCAGGCATGGTGGCGCACGCTTGTAATTCCAGCATTCGGGAGGCTGAGACGGGAGGATCCGGGTTCGCGGCCAGCCTCAGCTACCTAGTGAGGCACTCCGCAACTTAGTGAGACTCGGTTTCAAAATAAAGAATAAAAAATAGGGCTGGGGATGTAGCTCAGAGGTAGAATGCCCCTGAGTTCAATCCCCAGACCCGAAAAAAAACAAAAAAACAAAAAAAAAAAACACTTCTAAAGAGAAATGAGAACTACTGTATTTCTACTATACTTTTGGTTAAGAGGCACTACTCAGTTTATCACAGAAGGAAAGAAGCTGTAAAAGTATGTCACCGAAGCAGAGGCTGCCACCCCACTGAAGACGTTTAGCTAAAAAGCTACGCCTCTGCCTGCTCCTAATAAAGTCAACAAATCACATTTCAGTTCCCATCCCCAAGTAGAGCTAATGGTTGGTGGGTCTAAAATATCATGATCTCTTTTTACATTCGTGAAATGCACTCATATACATTACCTGTTAAACATACTCATATATTTCTTAAAAGAATCACTGCAA
>PVLC010046825.1:0-11461 GCA_004027655.1 Graphiurus murinus | reverse complement strand
TGACTGCTGCTACTACTGGGTGGCTCTGAGACCAACTCCAGCAAAGGAGCAGACTTTTGTCAAGCCAGTGACTGCAGAAAACCAATATCTAAAACAATTACATTATTCTCTCTGTACTTGAATACCTCAAGATGGCAACTCCCCAGACCACCCAGCCAAAATGCCCAGTCAACTACTGCAGCTGTGGATGAATGTGGACTGATACATGACAGCACTTTCCTTTAGGGAACCCAGTGACTACAGTTTGCCTTGACAAGAACACTGTCAATCTACAGACCAGTCAGTCAAACCATCCAACAAACTCCTGTGACTACAATTAAACTGGTCCCTTCCTACAGGACAAAGGGACACTGGTCAGGACTTTGAGTTTACAAACCATCCCAGCAGGAGACTGTGTAGCTGCAAGGACTTAAACAGGAATCTGGGGTCAGTGAGTTTGCAAATCATCCCTGCAGAGGTAGAGGGCTACAGTCAGACATAGGAGAAACATGAATTAGCATACAGTCCCTAGGGACACTGAGGAATGCAGGACCTAGTGTCAGCAGTTCACCATGTCCCTGCAGGGTCTCTGGAAATCAACACAGGACTGTAAGCAGTAGTATCTATGGGGTGAAATAACTTAGCCAACAATGCTGCAGGCTCAGAAGGCTGAAAACTTGTGCCAAGTAGTGTTTGTATGCCACAAGCACCAAGCCCTGAGGCCAAAAAGATCTCACAGAGCAGCAGCAGTGTCCCTGGGGCAAAATAACTGAGCCATCCCAGCACCAGGTTCAATACTGTAAAATCTCTTCCTGCAAAGCTTGGGCTCAGAAAGCAGGGAGGCAGGGGCCAGCAGGGGTTCATATGATTGAAACTACAGAGGAGGAATGCAACACTCTTCCTGAAAGCAATTTGTGCCTGGCAAACACACCTGCCAGTAACTGACAGGACTCTACATGATTACAACCAGCAGAGCAGTGGTGGTGCACCTGGGTCATCAAACCTCAGGCAGCCAGGCCACAAACTCAGAACATAGTAATTTCTGGTCCTTCTGAGTTTAGGTCAAATGACAACAGAGGCACACTGCAGGGTTTCACAGGTTCACAATCAGCAGAGCAATGTCTGTGGGGAATTAAATGCCAACCAGCATGTCACAGGTTTTGAATGGAACACCATAGTCTCTGGCTCTGATGAGTTTGGGCCTGGAGACCTTAGTGGTCTGCGGCCAGTCAGATATTCCTGTTTTCCTACACTGACTAAGAACTATGTCTTGTTAAAGAGATTCTGGGGGACAAACTCAAAAATCTGATTATATGAGATAGATTCATAGAGGCAAATATATACCCCCAGTATAGGCCTTATTATAAAGGGATAACTAATAGTCATCAGACTCTCACACAAAGAGGAAAAGGATGCCAAGATGACAGAAATACAGACCTGAGAATTCTAAAAACATGATAATGAAAACCAATGAGGAAGCAATAGACTCCCACAATTCAACAACAAGAGAGGTTACCAATACAGAATAATTTACAATGTTCATTTTCAATATGATCAAAGGCCCAGAAATGAAATCAGAGAATGGGTCCAGGAAATGAAAGAACATATGAGTAAAGAAATTAACACCCTCAGTAAGAAACAAGAGCTTTTGAGGGAAATGAAGGAGATAATAAATTAATTGCAGACCTCAATAGAAACCACCAAGACTCTCACTCTTGGAAGACAGGTCTATCAATATTGACCACACAGCCAAAAATATAGAGAAGACAATAGGACAATATGACCAGAACATTTAAGAAATATTGGATAATATAAAATGACCTAACTTACGTATAACAGGCCTTGAAAAAGATCTAGAAGCACAAACCAAGGGTATTAGAAACTCTTCAGAGAAATAATATCAGTGAATTTCCCAAACAGAAAAAAGTTGTACATCCATATACAGGAGACATTCAGAACACCGAGAAGACAAGATCAAAAACAACTTTTTAATACCATATACTACTCAAAATGATTAACAAGGGCCAAGGAAAGAATCTTCAATGCATCTAAAACAAAAGAATGGGTGACATTCATGGGTAAGAAAATAATAATCAGGATTTCTCAACCCAAATCATAAAACCCAGGAGGGGCTGGTATGATGTACTGCAGACCCTGAAAGAAAACAACTTACAATGAAAACTTCTATATCTTGCAAAGATATCATTTAAAATTGATGGTGAAATAAAAATCTTCCAAGACAAGCATAAACTCAAACAATTCACGACTATTTAGCCAGCACTAGAAAAAATACTTAAATAAATAAAACACAAAGAAGAAGAAATAAATAAATACAAGAATCAGAGAAAGGGTAAATTCCACCAGATGGGCAACTAAGCAAAAGAGAAATAACACTTTATCAAACATAAAATGTAACTCAAAATGACAGAAGCAAAAATCATCTCTCAGTAATAACATTGAATGTCAAAGGTATAAACTCCCCAATTAATAGGCATAGACTAGCAATGTGGATTAAAAAATATAATACAATTATATGCTGCTTGCAAGAAACTCACCTCACAGGTATAGATAACCATATACTAAAGGACAAAGGATGAAAAAAGAATATATTCCATGCAAATGGAGAACAAAAACAAGCAGGTGTAGCAATGCTCAGATCTGATAAAGTAGACTTTAAACTAAAACTTATCAGAAGGGAGAAAGCAGTTCACTTATTACTAATGAAAGGAACAATTCAACAAGATGTAAAGACAGCAACAGGTGGGCTAACCTACTTTTATAAAAGTAATTCTGTGTCTTAGGTCCCAAATAATTCTGTGTATTAGACCCAAATACAATAATATTGGGAGACTTCAGCACACTGTTCACACCACCATATTGATCTTCCAGACTAAAAATGAATAAAAACTCTTCAGAACTGAAGAACACTATAAATAAAATGGACCTTATAAACATAAATAGAATATTCCAACCAACAACAACTGAATACACATTATTCTCAGCTGCTCATGGTACCTTCTCCAAAATAGACCACATTTTGGGACACAGAGCAAGTACAAATTTTAAAAATGTAGTATATCTCCTTGTGTCTTTTCAGATCATAATGGAATAAAAGTAAAAATAACAATGGGAATACCAAAAGAAATTGCATAAATACATGGAGACTGAATGATACACTTTTGATTTAGGAATGGGTCATAGAATAAATAAAGACAAATAAAGGGAAAAATAAAAAATCCTAGAATAAATGAAAATTGAAAGACAACACATCAAAATTTATTGAGCATTTTGAAGGCAGTTTTAAGAGAAACATTTATAGCACTGAGTGCCTACATAAGAAAAACAGAAGGTCACCAAATACATAATCTATTAAAACACCTCAAGGACCTAGAAAAACAGGAGCAGTTTAATCCCAAACCCAGTAAAAGGCAAGAGATAACTAGCATCAGAGCAGAAACCAATGAAATATAGTACACTAACAAAAAAATACAAAATATCAACAAAACAGAAAGCTGGTTCATTGAAAAGGTTAAGATTGTTGAACACTTAGCCAACCTAACCAAAAGCAAAAGAGAATCAATCCAAGTTATTAAAAATCAGAAATGAAAAAGGAGACATCACCACAGACCATGGAGAAATTCATCACAGTATCATCAGAAACTATTTTCAAAATTTATAATCCAGTAACCTGGAAAACATAAATGATATACTTTTCTAGGCAAATATAACCTACGTAAATTGAACTAAGAGGATATAAAAATCTAATACTGACCAATAGCAAGCAAAGAGATAGAGACAACAATAAAAAGCTTTCCATCAAAGAAAAGCCGACGTCCAGACGAATTCCCAGTTGAATTCTACAAAAAAACTTATAGAAGAACTAAGCCCAATACTTTATAAGTTATTCTGTGAAATCAAAAGAGATGGAATCCTTCTGAACTTCCTTTATGAGGCCAGTATTACCTTAATACCAAAACTGAAGACAGATCCCTCAAGAAAAACAAAAAAATACAGAATAACCCCAATGAACATAGATGTAAAAATTCTAAACAAAATATTAATGATATACATTCAAAACCATATTAGGAAAATTGTACTCCATGATGAAATAGATTTCATTCCAGGGATGTAATCTGGTTCACCTTATGTAAATCAGTACATACCATTCATCACATAAATAGAACTAAGGACAAAAATCACATTATCATCTTAATAGATGCCTAAAATACATTTGGCAAAATTCAACACCCATTAATTATAAAAAACTCTACAGAAAATTGGAATAAAAGGAACTAGACTGAATATCATTAAGGCAATATACAGTAAACCCAAAACCAACATCATATTGAATGGCAAAAAATTGTGGGAATTCTCTCTAAAATCACAACCAAGACAAAGATGCCAACTATCACCACTCCTTTTCAATATAATACTCAAGACTATTGCCAGAACAATAAGGCAAGAGAAAGATTATGAAAAGAATTCAAATAGGAAAAGAAGAACTGGAATTATCTCTATTTGCAGATGACATGGTCCTGTATTTAGACCGAAAAACTCCAACCAAAAGAATTCTAGACCTGATTAATAAATTCAGCAAAGTAGCATGATACAAATCAATCTAAAAAGTCAGTAGCTTTTCTATATATCAATCATTAATAAATTGAAAAAGAAATCCAGAAACCAATTCCATTCAAAATAACCTCAAAAACAATGATATACCTAGAAATAAATCTTAGTACATAAAAAACCTCTACAATGGAAACCACAAAACACTAAAGAAATAAATGAAAGAAGATCTTATAAGATGCAAAGATCTCCCATACTCTTGGATACGCAGAATCAACATTATCAAAATGGCCATTCCTCCAAAAGTGACCTATAGAGTTAATGCAATCCCTATCAAAATACTAATGTCATTCTTCATAAACCTAGACAAAAAAGTCCTAAATATCATATGGAGAAACAAAGACCCAGTATAGTCAAATCAATTCTCAGCAATAAGAAACATTCAAGATGCATTATAATTCCTGATTTCAAACTGTACTACAGAGCTATACAAATAAAAAGAGCATGATATTCACACAAAAAGAGATACATAGACCAATGAAACAGAATAAAAGATATACAAAGAAATCTACATGCTTATACCTAATCGATTTTTTATGAAGGTGCCAAACACATACATTGGAGAAAAGACAGCCTTTTCAAAAAGAAAAATACAATTAAATCCCTACTTCCCACCTTGAATAAGTATCGACTTGAGATGAATCAAAGACCTGGAAATTAGACCAGAGGCTGAAATCACTAGAGGACGGCATAGGTCCAATATCCCAACATATAGGCATAGGTAGAAACATCCTCAATAAGAACCCCAAAGCTCAGGAAATTAAAACAAGAATTAATAAATGGGATGTTACTAAATAAAAAAAATTCTGTTCATCAAAGGAAACTATTAAGACTAAAGAGAAAGCCTACAGAATGGGAGAAGATCTTTGTCAAGTATTCCTTTGATAGAGAACTAATATCTATATTATATGAAATGCTTAAAAGACTTAACACTGACAGACAAAAGAAATTAACCAATCAAGTAATGAGCAACTGAACTAAATAGACAATTCACAAAAGAAAAGATACAAATGGCCAATAAATACATTTAAAAAATGTTAAACATCATTAGCAATCAGGGAGGTACAAATCAAAACTACACTGAGATTTCATTTCACCCCAATCAAATGGTAATAATCAAGAAGTCAAACAACAATAATGCTGGTGAGGAATTGGGGAAGTAGGAATTCTTCTACACTGGTGGAGGGATTGCAAATTAGTACAGCCACTATGGAGATCAGTGTAGAGAGTTCTCAGAAAATTTGGAATGGATCCATCATGGTTCCATATGAACCAGCTATACCACTCTTGTGTATCTTTCCAAAGGGACTGAAATCAGAATATTATTATAGTAATATATGCATATCTATGTTTATAGCAGCACAATTCACAATAGTTAAATTATGGAAACAATCTATATATTCATTAATGGATCAATGCATTACAAAATTATGGATATATACCCAATGGAATTTTACTTAGCAATAAAGAAGAAAATGATTATGTAATTTGCTGAAAAATGGATGGACCTGGGGAACACTGTGTTTAGTGAGATTAGCCAGTCATGGGGAAAGTGAAGGGTCATATATTTTCTCTCATATGTGGAAGTTAAGGAGTAGTTGGGATATCAGAGGAACTTCAGGTAATGGAGGAGAAACCAGTGGAGTCAAGGAGGTGTTCTAGGGCAAGTGTGTGTGTGGGATAATCAGTGAAAGAATCACCTCCATGGACATTATGCACATATGTAATAATACCAATGTTAATCTCAATAACGTGTATGGGGAAAAGGGATGGGGAGGGAACCAGGGGAAAGCCCACCAAGTGCTGTGTGTGTATATGTCACAATCACTATGAAATACATTATGATATGAGACTATAATGCACCAACGGAAATACAAAAAAGCTACAGATTACCTGATGTGTCTTCAAGAAACAAGTTTGAATCCAGTATTATGAAAAGCCATCGCTTGAATCTCATTGAATACAGTCTATTAATGCAAGTTCAACAAGTGGTATTTTTCCTATTTCCTTTCAAAATATGCAGTGTACAAAATATTCATAAGTTCATTAAAGCATAATTTAATGATCTTTGGAATCAGAAATTATGCTCTAGATATCAGGACATGAAAGGTGGGAAAAGTGTAGGTAGGGGCATAATGAAACGAAGGTGTGGTTGATAAGACTCTTGGTTTATTCACCTTCAGAACAAGTTAACTTTGTCCTGACATAAGGGTGAAAAAATTAGAATTCCTTCTCTGTTTGTTTCTGGTTAGGGATATGAAGATACTTTAGAATAATTGTAAGATATTTTGTCTAACTATGCCAAAGAATTAACTGGCTAAAGTAATAGAAAAAAAAAGATCCATTTGGAATTAGGAAAATGCCGAATATCACTACTGCTTTTCATTAGATCTTGTGAATTTATGTGTGCACACCTTTGGAATTAACAACAATGGGAGAATTCAGTCTTTGAATATAATATTGAAATTAATATTTCATCACTTTGGAGAATTTATATGAGAGTATTCATACAAAATATAACAGACTTTAAGAAATCTGGAAGTTAAACACACTTACATTTCAATCTGTGTTTCTGTGGCAATATGTATTTATTAGAATTTATGTCTATAAGTGCTTAATATTTGTACTCAAACTGTAAGATATTTTCTTTGTACTGTTGGTAATTATTATTATGACATATTATTTTATGTCCTTTTGATTTTTACTTAGAAAATATTGTGCAATACTACTAAAAATTGTTTAAAATTGTTTTAAAAGTAATTAAGGATTAATCTAACACAATACGAATGTATATTCACAAGTAGATATTGCAAGTAATATCAAGATATGGTGCTAATTTTCTATTATTACAATGTAATTGATCCTAATTGTTTTCAGCCTGAACTTTTTAGATAATATTTAAAATTAAATTGGATGAAAATTATTTAACTGCATAATTTGCTACTCTTTCTTGGAGTTTTTCTTCAGTTTTTTGAGTGCTTCTTTTGAGAAATTACCTATAATATATCTCTATTTTAGTAAGGAAATAAATGTGTAAGTGGACACTAAAACTATCAAAGAATATATATTTTTAACTGATATACTCTAAACTGCTTATAAAGTTACCTGTATTGTATGGTTTGAAAGTGACCTTCCAACCTGACTGTCCATTAGAATCACTTAGAGAGGTTTTTTTTTGTTTGTTTTGTTTTTTAATACAAAGTTACAGAACTCATTATTATGCAAACAGTCTGGGATGGGACCAGGGGAATGAATGTCTTAAAAACCTCTCCACATGATCATATCTTTGACCATTATATAAGCTTCAAGCTTTACTGTTACTATTAGTAATATTTCTTCTTCTGTAGTGTATGCTCATATTAAGTAACTCTCTTTGTAGCTTCTGGGAATAAGTAAGCTGGTTTCATTAAGGACTTTTAAGCCATCTCTCAAGAATAGTTTCCAGCATACTTGAAAAAACAGAATAATAGATATTGATATGGAGATAAAATTATGTTACATGAAATGTTCTGGTTCAGGTAATATGGAGTATAAAACATTTTTGAAAAGTGTTGGGAGATTCTATAAAATGGAGCTAAGAATGGGGGGAAGTTGAAGATGAATTACTTGAAATCAGAAAATGAAATTAGCACCACTGAAGAGGAATATGAATAAGTATAAAAAAGGATTAAAAAGACAAAACTCTTAAAAATGATAGATGTGTGCCTATATCATATTTCAAATTCTACTATATAAAGTTTTTCTCAGCTTATTTTTGAGTATGTGGGGCCCTGAGTTTCCTTTGTGAGAAGAGGATGCATCTCTGTTTTCTTTGTACATTCTCCTTACTACTATTGCATTTTCTTTTTGATCAATGACACTCATGCTGAGAATGTACCCCAGAGCCAATTCCAGGAATCTCATTCTAAGATACATTCAGAACCAAAGTCCACATCACTACCATCTCTATAGTTTTTGGTGTTATGTGTCTTACTTATATAAATCTATGACCTATTTTAATCTTCTTTTAAGCTTAAAGTAGGCATGAATTTTTGAAATTTGGAGGGAATCATCTGGAAATTTATTTTTATAAAGTTGGATTCCAGAATAAGAAATATTGACAGTTTAAAAAGTGTCCAAGGTTTGTTAATCAACTTTTCTTTGCTGTGACCAAACTATCCAAGTAAAAGAACATAGGCGAGGAGATACATTTTGGGTTCACAGTTTCAAAAGTTTTGGTCCCATAGCAGTGGGATTGTGGTGAAGCAGAATGTCGTGGTGGAAGAATCTGGCAGTGCAAACCTCCTCACCTCGTGATGGCTTGGAAGCAGAGAACGAGAGAGGAATCTTAAAAGGGGCCAGGACAAGATATAGAATCCCCAAGGACACTCCCCAAGGACCCACTTCTTCAACTAGGTCCCACTGCCTACAATGTCCACTGCTTACCTATAATACTGTGAAGCTGTTAAACCATTAATATAGTCAGAGCCCTCATCATCCAGGACTTCCCCAAAGCCCCATCTCTGAGCATTGTTGCAATAGGGACCAAATCTTCAACATACGAGCCTTTGGGGGGCATTCCAGTTCCAGACTAGAAAGGCAAGGAAGACCAAAATACTTTGTACAATATGTGTAATTTCTTGTAAGTAAAAAAGGTGATGGGCAGAGGTAAAATGATTGCACTTTGTTTAAGCTGTGAGCTGAACTGTGTCTGGTAGCCTTACATAAAACATAAATTGAACAATGAGAAAATAAGTAAGTGACCAGTTAGGGTAAAGGCTGAGGCCATGAGAAAAAATAGAATGGTTGAGGTCATCAACAAACCATTTAACTGAATAAAAGATGTCATAACTGGCCAGGGGCAGTGGTGCATACCTGTCATTCCAATACTTGGGAGACTGAGACAGGAGGATCTCCAATTTAATTTAAGGCAGCCTGAACAACTTGGTGAGACATTCCAACTTAGCAAAACCCTCTTTCAAAATAAAAAAAAATAAATAGAAAAGGGCTGGGGTGTAGCATGGAGGTAGAATCTCCCTGGGTTCAATCTGTGGTACAAAGAAAAGAAAGAGGAAGGAAGGAAGGAAGGAAGGAAGGAAGGAAGGAAGGAAGGAAGGAAGGAAGGAAGGAAGGAAGGAAGGAAGGAAGGAAGGAAGGAAGGAAACGCATTTTAACTACTCTATAAAGCATAACAAAGGTATTCTAACAGAATGAATAGACTGTCAAATGAATAAACATATAGTTTTTGTTAAAGCATGTCTAAGTATTTTTAATAACTAGAATCCATATCTTTCTACAAGGAATTTTGGTAAAAATTTGTACTCATTAACTGTGCACTTCTGTTTGATAAAATAACCCGTGAACAAAGTTCACAGAAAGATAATAAATGAGCCGGCATGGTGGCTCATGCTTGTAATCCCAGTACTTGGGAGGCTGAGACAGGAGGATCTGGGTTTGTGGCCAGCCTCAGCTACTTAGTGAGGCCCTCCACAATTTAGCGAGACCCTGTTTCAAAATAAAGAATAAAAAAAAATAGAACTGGGAGTGTGGGGGTGTAGCTTGGAGGTAGAATGTCCCTGGGTTCAATCCCCAGTACCACAAAAAAAAAAGGAAATAAGCGTGCTTAAAATGACTAAAGACTTTTTTGCATATAACAAATTCACAAAAAAATCAATAAATAATAGGAAGCAAAAAAGAGTTTCACAGAAAAAAAATGTGCAAAAATGGCAGAGAAATACCAATACACAGACTAAAGCAACTTAAGATAAAGGAGCATTTTAATATATAGCTTAATTTTAAAGATTAATGAAAGTATTCCTAATTCCTGGTGTTGTGTAAGGAAAAATGCTGAGGTGTAATAACAAAAACACATATGTTTTCAATGTTAATGTTTTGCAGTTTATGATACTTCTGCATGACTATAACTTTTTATTTTATGAGGCCTTACCTGTCACTTTAATTTTTTTTTCTGTTTCAAGATAACTTGTATCCAAAATGTATCTCAATATTTTATGGTTTTCTAAGTTTTGCATTTTTACTTCAAGTCAGGACTACAGTATCTTAGCTCTCCTTCCCTTATTAATAAACAAACTCTTTAAAATGTGATATTAGAAATAAAAAATCTTCTTTTCTGAAAATAACTTGGTCAAATTACCTGGAAAAAATGGTCTGCTACCAAGAATGAAGGAATTATTTGGTAGGCGTCAGTGATTGTGGACAGGTTTCAGGTAAGATGAATGGTTCAGTCATGAACCTATGCTCTCATGTATATGCACAGCCTGCACCTGAGTCTTGACATTCTGCAGCTCATGATGTGAGTGACAGATGTGAGAACATAATTGGTCCTCATTCAAAGTCCCAAACATGAGAGTGAAATACACACTTTGTAAGACTCAGTTAATTTGCTAATGAGTAGCTCTGCTTGACTGTTTGAACATAGTGAACAAGAAAATTTACGGTTTTTAGACCAGAGAATAAATCTAAAGTAAAGCCCTTTTAATCACGCACCTTGAAAAGCTGTGAAATTTATATTTTAAAAAATTACATCAGATGCATCCAACTTCAAGGAATACAAAAGTTGTCAAATTCTAACAATTATGTTAGAATTTTGTCAATATTAATAATAAAATAGACATGTCAATATTAAATGTAAGGTAGATTTCTCCCTTTCATTATCTTATTGCCAATGTTTTTTAATGTCTCATAAGCCCTGTACATTCTTTTCACATAGGATAACAACTTGATAAATTCAACATTTTTGGTTAGCATTCTTACAACTATAATCTAAAAGAATGAATACATAACTTAGTGGAAAGGAGGTTCTATTTTCTTATGATTTAGAGTTCAGTCTACGCGAGGCCAGAATCTGTGGATCTCC
>PVLC010046824.1:0-11300 GCA_004027655.1 Graphiurus murinus | reverse complement strand
CACACACACACACACACACACACACACACACACACACACACACACACACACACACACCAGCACGTGTTTATTGGATGAGGAAACGGATTCTAAGAGACAGATTGTTCCAGTCACATAACTAGATAGCAGTTCAGCCAAAACAAAGCCCTTGGATCCAAATTTTCTGCCGCGTGTGTGTGTGTGTGTGTGTGTGTGTGTGTGTGTGTGGTACTGAGGATGGAACACAGGGCCCTTTGAGCTACACTCCAGCCCTATTTTATTTTTTTTTTGCAGTACTGGGGATTGAACTCGGGGGCATTCTACCTCCAAGCTACATCCCCAGCCCTATTTTTTATTCTTTATTTTGAAACAGGGTCTCACTAAGTTGCCAAGGGCCTCACTAAGTAGCTGAGGCTGGACACGAATCCGGATCCTCCTGTTTCAGCCTCCCAAGTACTGGGATTACAAGCATGTGCCACCACGCCCGGCTACCCCAGCCCTATTTGATTTTTAAATTTGAAACAGAGTCTTGCTAAGTTGGTGGGGCTGGCCTTGAAACTGTGATCCTCCTATCTTAGCCTCTCAAATTCTGCAATTATAGACATGTGCCACTGTGCCCGGCCTCTGCCCTTTTTATACCACAGAGCCTAGCCTCTTTCCAACATCCCTCAGCTCCCCACTAGTGACAGAAAGTATCTGTGACCCAGCCCTGACCTGCTTCCTGAACTTTAACATATTTTTTTCTGCCCAAATCTGTTTTAACCCAATCCACCACTCCCTGTCTTTAACCTACTCCTCACTTTCTCTACGCACATGGACTCCATCTTTGGGCATGTGGAGTCAGTCCAGCTCCATTCTGCTCAGACTCCAACTGCTCCAGGAAGATTTCCCTGACCCCTAACTGGAGTGGACTCAAGAATTTACACATGGCGTCTGCGGACATCCCCAGAAGGTCCCATCTAGCCCTGGTTCCAAGTTAAAGGGTCTTCCCACCATGTCCACAAGATCTTGCCCTGCACCTGCTATGCTTTAGAGTCTTCCCACACTTCTACCTGCTCAGTCCTCAAGGCCCCTATAGCCTCCCTGACAGTGTACCCAGGATGGATGTTGGGATGTACATCTGAGTAGAACAACGCTGGCTTTAGAACCAGTGTGTCCGAGGTGTGAATCAGAGAAGTACCACCTGCCCCATTGCTTTCTTTCTCTGGGTGAGGCATTGACCTTTTTGAAGCCTCCTTTTCTCCACCTGTTTTTATTTAATTAATTAATTTATGTATTTATTTTTGGTACTGGGGACTGAACTCAGGGGTGTTCTACTTCTGAGCTACATCCACAGCACTTTTCTTTTTTATTTTTTTGTGGTACTGGGGATTGAACCCAGGGGCATTCTACAACTCTGAGCTACACCCCAGCCCTATTTTTTATTCTTTATTTTGAAACAGGATCTCATTAAGTTGCAGAGGGCCTCACTAAGTTGCTGAGGCTAGCCGCGAACCCGTTATCCTCCAGTCTCAGCCTCCCAAGTACTAGAATTACAAGCATGCACCACCATGCCCGGCTCATATATTTTTTTAAATTTTGAAACAGGGTTTTGCTAAGTTACTGAGGGTCTTGCTAAGTTGCTGAAACTGGCTTTGAATTTGTAATCCTCTGTCTCAGCCTCCCAAGTACTGTGATTACCAGCATGTACCACCATACCTGGTGGGTGTGTGTGGGTGTGTGTTTCTGGGGATTGAACCCAGGGATATTCTACCTCTGAGCTGCACCCTCAGACTTATTCTTCATTTTTAAACAGGGTCTCACTAAGTTGCTGAGGCTGGCCTTAAACCTTCGATCCTTCTGTGTCAGTCTCTCAAGTACTGGGATTACAGGTGTGCTCACCATACTGGCCTTTTTCCTCATCTGTAAATCAGGAATCAGAATGCATGCCTAACAGGGCTTCTGTGAGCATTAAATAAGATCACATTTAGAGTTCTTAGATGTGAGGAAGCAATGATAATTGCTATGATTACTAATATTAGGATGAGGATGAGGATGATTATCTCCAAGGCCGTCGAGCGCTCTCTCAGTGATGGTGTGGGCTCTGGGCTCTGAGCTTGGTGCCAGGAAGACCTGGGTTTGAATCCTGGCTCAGTAATAAATTAGTTGCATGGCTGGAGGCATATCCCATAACCACCCAAGCCTCAGTTTCCTCAACTGTAAAACAAGAGTGATAAGGTGAACCTGAGTTCCACTTCCAGGGTCACTGGGAGGATCAAACAAAAGAAAGTCCTTGACAATGTCTGTACATTGTAAAGGCCCAACATGTGTCACCATATGACTTGTGATTATGATCTTTATATAAGTACTCTGAGCTATAGGTCCCAGGAAGTCCCTGCTGGGAAGAGGTGAAAACTCGCCACGCCTTCGAGGTACGTTGTCAGGGATGCGCAGAGGAGCCTGGGCTCGGGTCAGTCCAGGTTGCTTTTCTCCACCCCACAGCAGGACAAGCACCATCCTCAGTGCTAGAACAAGCTGTGCCTGTGCCACGCTCCCCGGCTGCATGCTGGGACTAATTATGTCTCATCACACACCCCTTTCCCAGATCCCAGGGCTCACTGTGCCGTCCGTACATTCCCCCTGCTTCAATGCCAGCCTCTATGGGTGTCTATCCCACCGCTCTGCTCTTGGCCCTGGGCATCAGGGTGCCCATCCCAGACCCCCTGCCAGGGATGCTAGCACACAGCATGTTTCCTTATGCATCTCTGTGTGCTGGCCCCAGGCCACACTATCGTGTGGTTGACAGGACCCGTGCTGCTGCATATGGTTGGGCAAAATGTGACCCCACAAGTGGTCACAGCCAAGAGGGCATGAAGGGGGCTGACACCCGACCTGGGCTACACTTGCAAAGCCTGAGCCTGGTGAGCACGGCCCGGAGGAAAAGGAGCCCTTGAAAGAGCCACCTTTTTCTATTCTTTGTGTTTGTGGGGGTATGGGGTACTGGGGACTGAACCCAGGGGTGCTCTACCACTGAGCTACATTTTGTTTACTTTACTTTATTTTGATACTGGCAATTGAAACCAGGGACATTCTGCCTCTAAGTTATATTCCTAGCCCTTTTAAATTTTTTTTTTTTTAAATTTTGAAACAGGGTCTTGCTAAGTTGCTGAGGCTAGCCTCAACCCTGTGATCTTCTCCGAAGCCTCCCAAGTACTGGGATTACAGGTGTGCACTAGCACACCTAGCTTTTATTTTTAATTTTGAGGCAGGGTCTTACTAGTTGCTGAGGTTGGCCTTGATCCTCCGTATCAGCCTCCTAAATACTGGGATTATATGTATGCCCCACCATACTTGGCCCTTTTTCTCTTCTTCACAAAGGTGATGTATATGCTAGTGGCAGCCCTGGGTGGGACCAGTTGTCCCCATTCTGTGCCTCTGCTGCTTGGGCCCATCTCATCTCAAAGACCCATTCCACAGTCCACAGTCTGGGTGCTAAGATTGACTGGTCCTACCCTGAGCGCCCCCATCATTCCCATAACAATCCCTATACTTTTTTTGTGGTACTGGGTATTAAACAGAGGGGCATTCTACCTCTGAGTTACATCCCCATCCCTTTTTATTTATTTTTTATTTTGAAAGAGGATCTTGCTAAGTTGCTGTGGGTCTCTCTAATTTGCTGAGGTTGGCTGCGAACCTGCAATCCTCCTGCCTCAGCTTCCTAAACACTGGGATAACAGGTACGCGCCACTGCAACCAGCTTCAAAGCTTATAAACTTTTAAACCAAATATGAAAAAAAAAGTTTACTTGTATACTTGTAACTGTCATATATATGTATGTGTGTGTGTGTATATATATATATATATATATATATATATATATATATATTCATTCTACAATGCATCACATCCAAAGTCCATCCATAGTCAGGGCAGGAACAAGAAGGCTACACCAGGCAAACCAAGCATCTACTCTTCCCTCTTCTCCTGAGGAGAAGGCGGAAAAGTCCCCGGTTCGGAGCCGACCTCTCTGGAGATATGCTAGTCCCTGTAGTGTTCAGCCAAGCCCCCTAGCCAGGCAGGGTCAGGAAGACTGAAGGACATTGCTCAACCCCCTTCCCACACCTGCCACGTCCCCCTGCCCCCCAAAGCCCCCTACAATAGCAATGGGGAAAAAACCCTGGAGTTGGCCCCTACCCCTGCCCATGGATCCCACCCCACCCTGCCCCATCACCCCAAACTACTGAAAAAAGGAGGTACTGACCTGACTGTTCTGGAATTTTCACCATCAGATCTGAAAGGAAAACAGAGAAAACCACAGTCAGCACTCGCTGTCCACGCTTCCTGTCCCCAGCCCCAGGTAAGTGGTGGCATTGAGGGCTAACATTCATGCAGGGAGGGCAAAGGTCTGGTGGAGGAAAGGGAGGACAGGGCGGCTGGGGTGCAGCCAGCAGGACAGGGAGGTGGGAGGTGAGGTCATAGAGGTCCCAGGAGTCACCAGCACAGGGACCCAGGGGCCCAGGAGGAGTGTGGCTCTCTTGAGAGTGGCCTGAGAAGCAGCCAGCAGTGTGGGCTGGGCAACATCTGAGCTTTAAACCAGGGACCTAGGCTCAGTTACTACTCTGCTGCTCGCCAGCCCCGTGACCTGGCAGGTCAGCTCGCCTCTCAGTCTGAGTCTCAGTCTCCCCATTTGTAACTGAGTCCAATCCTTGCAGAGCTGGTGGGATGATTATGCCCTTTGGAACACAGTAGATGAATGCCAGGTATAATAATAATAATAATAATAATAATAATAATAATAATAATAATAATAACAACAATAATAACAACAACAACAACAACAATAATAATAGTGGTACTGGAGATTGAATCCAGGAGCATTCTACCTCTAAGCTATACCCTGAGCCCTTTTTATTTTTTGACTTTTTATATTTTGAAACAGGGTCTCACTGAGTTGTGGAGGGTGTTGCTAAGTTGCTGAGGCTGGCCTCAAACCTGCAATCCTTCTGTCTCAGCCTCTCAAGCACCAGAATTACAGGTGTACAACACCACACCTGGAAAATGCTAGGTATTAACAACATAGAAGAGGCTTTGCCAATTGCCTGGTCTAACCTGCTTATTTTTCCAGATGAAGAGAATGAAGCTGAGAGCATAAATGAGTCAGCCACTGGGCTCCTTCCTTTTCTCTCTCTCCCTCTCCTTCTTTCTGTGATTGGGGATTGAACCCAGGGACAGTCTACCTCTGAGCTACACCCCCAGCCCTATTTTATTTTTCATTTTGATACAGGGTCTCTGAGATTGGCCTTGAACCTGTGATCCTCCCATTTCAGCCTCTCAAGTACTTGTATCATAGCTGTGCGCCACTGCATGCTGCGCTCCTTTCTACCACGCTGGCTGGCCTGCCTTCTTCATTGTGAGGCCCCCTCAGAGCCTCAAAGAGGGTCACAGAAGAGAATGGAGTGGGGACAGCTCTGAGGGGAGCTAGAGAATGAGAGAAATGTGAGCCATTCCCCGCCCCTCGGAGGAATGTGTGTGTGAGAGAGAAAGTGTGTGTGTGTGTGTGTGTGTGTGTGTGTGTGTGTGTGTGTGTGTGTGGTGTTCACCTGTGCTCGTGTTAGGAAAGTGAGGACTGAGGGGCTGGTATGTTGGGGTTGGGGAAGAGGAGTCTAACTTCAACAACTCCCCAATCACCTACAAAATGGAGGCCCAGTCCCACAGCTTCTCTCCCTAACTCTCTAGGGAGTTGGTCTCCTCATCACCTCAGTGCACACTTATTTAACCTCCTGTACCAGGCCCAGCTCTGGGAAGGTGACCCTTCCCTGAGCTCACAGAGAGCCTGGAAGCAGGGGAGGGCGGGAAAGGGGGCCCTCCCGGGCTGGCCTGTGAAGGATGCCAGGGAAACACTGCAGGCTCTGTCCTCCTTGCCGGGAGAGCCTTAGTGGCAGGAAGGTCCATCTATACCTAGCTGAGAGCCCTGGAGGGTACCAACAGGATGCCCCGGAGGGGAGGAAGAGCTGAGAGAGGGCATTGTAGAAGGAGCAAATGGAGGCAAGTGTCAGGGCGTTAGGTGAGCAGCATTTCCAATCCTTCCTAGCCCTAGAATTCTGCGGAAGTCCCCTCACTGCGTGAGCCTCGGATGGTCCTCTTATAAAAGGGGTGGGAACCATGGTGGGATTCTGTCCCTTTATGGAGTGGCTTTGAGTCTGAACAGTGCCTGGCACATGGTACATACTCTGCTGACGGTGACAGCAATACCAAACTACAGCCATTTCAGCCCTCCCCCCACCCTGCCCAAGCAATGCAGGACCGGGGCCACAGAGCACCTTATCTCAATTATTAAAACTTTTTTTCTTTCATGCTACTGGGGATTGAAGCCAGGGGCATTGTACCTCTGAGCTACACTCCCAGCCCACCCTTTTAAATTTTGAAACAAGGTCTCACTAAGTTGCTGAGGGTCTCGCTAAGTTGCTGAGGCTGTCCTCAAACCTGCAATCTTCCTTTCTCAGAGTCCTAAGTACTGGGATTTTAGGCATGCGGCAGAGCACCTGGCTTTATTTTTATTTTGAAACAGGGTCCTGCTAAATTGCTGAGGCTGGCCATGTACCTGAGAATCTCCTATCTCAGCCTCCCAAATACTGGGATTCTAGGTGTGGGCCACCACACCCAGCAAAGTTTAATAATTTGAATGCATTTACTGGGTGGCAATTTAGGCAGTTAGGGCATTGCTGGAGGAGGTAGGTCAGTGGGGTGTGGCCATGGAGACACTATCCCTGGTTGCTTCCTGTCTGTGTGTCTGTGTGTCTCTCTCCTCTGCTTCCAGCCACCACTGAGTTGAGCTCAGCTTTCCTCTCCCACAGCATGCCACCATGATGTCTGCCTTGGAGTTGGCCAACTATAGACTATACCACGAGCATAAATAAACCTTTCCTCCTCCAAATTTATATATATATATATATATATATATATATATATATAATTTTTTTAATTGGTGCACTGTAATCATACATCTTTGTTAGGTACAAGCTGAAAAAGGCATACATGCACACATTTTTCATTCCAAGTTGTTCTTGTCAGGTATTTTGGTCACAGAGATGGAAAGCCAGACTAAAACACCCAGGGACCAAAATGCCCTTTCATTATTCATGTCAGTAAAAGAAATCAATTTCTCTTGCTATTCCCCACAGCCTTCTCTAAATGAGAGACTACCAGGGGCTCCAGGATTCTTAAAAGACTTGGACAGAGTCGGGCATGATAATGCATGCTTGTAATCCCAGCATTTGGGAGGCTGAGACCGGAGGATCCGGGTTCGAGGCCAGCCTCAGCTACCTAGTGAGGCACTCCGCAACTTAGTGAGACTCGGTTTCAAAATAAAGAATAAAAAAAATAGGTCTGGGGGTATAGCTTGGAGGTAGAATGCCCCTGGGTTCAGTTCTCAGTACCGCAAAAAAAAAAAAAAAAAACAAAAAGACTTGGACAGACCAATTCCCAACCTCAGTAGTGATGCTCAGTATATAGTAATTTATTGAAGCTTGTGAGTGTAGTGATGATATCCTCTGAACCAAAAACTTGGGCAGTAACCAAAGTTTGTTTGTTTTTTGTTGTTGTTGTTACTGAAGATTGAACCTCCAAGCTACACCCCCGGCTCTATTTTTACTTTTATTTGGAAACAGGGTCTTACTAGGTTGCTGAAAGTCTACATTGCTAAGGCTGTCCTCGAGCCTGTGATCCTCCTGTCTGAGCCTCCCAAGTACTGGGATTATAGGCATGCACCTGCTTCAAGCCGAGTATAAGCAGTAACTGGGAGAACTATATGTTGCCTCTCCCCAAGAACCTGGAATTAGGTAAGCAAGGTTGTCCTCTGAAAGCTCAACAACACAAGATGCAGAGACAGCTGAATGAGATGGACTGGTCCTCTAGCCAGGATTTAAATGTTGTGTCTAAAAGATCATGTGTGCCGGGCGTGGTGGCGCACGCTTGTAATCCCAGCATTCGGGAGGCTGAGACAGGAGGATCCGGGTTCGCGGCCAGCCTCAACTACCTAGTGAGACACTCCGCAACTTAGTGAGACTCGGTTTCAAAATAAAGAATAAAAAATAGGGCTGGGTGTATAGCTCGGAGGTAGAATGCCCCTGAGTTCAATCCCCAGTACCGCAAAAAAATTAATTAATTAATTAATTAATTAATTAATTAAAAGATCATGTGTTCAGGGGTGGGGTGTGGGCTCAGCGGTATAGCCCTTGCCTCACATGTGCGAGGCCCTGGGTTCAATCACACCTCCCCCCCTCCCAAAGAATGTGTGCCACAGAAAGGAGATTGGACACCAAGGGAAGCAGATTTTTTTTATTTTTAAAATTTTTTTGTGATACTGGGAATTAAATTCAGGGGCATTCTACCTCTGAGCTATACCCTCAGTCCTTCTTTTAGTTTTTGATCTAAAACAGGGTCTTGCTAGGTTGCTGAGGCTCACAACCTGCAATCCTCCTGTCTCATCCTCCCAAGTACTGGGATTACAGGTGCATGCCACCACACCTGGCTTTTTTTTTTTTTTTTTAATTTAGAAACAGGGTCCAGGCATAGTGGCACATGCTTGTAATCCCAGCATTTGGGAGGCTGAGACCGGAGGATCCGGGTTCGCAGCCAGCCTCAGCTACCTAGTGAGGCACTCCGCAACTTAATGAGACCCTGTTTCAAAATAAAGAATTAAAAATAGGGCTGGGGGTATAGCTCAGAGGTAGAATGCCCCTGAGTTCAATCCCCAGTACCACAAAAAAAGAGAAAGAAACAGGGTCTTGCTAAATTGCTGAGGTTGGCCGGCTGGCCTTGAACCTGCAATCCTCCTGTCTCAGCCTCCCAAATACTGGGATTACAGGAGAGTACCACCATGTCTGGCTAGGTGTTGTTTGTTTGTCTATTTTAGAAAATGAGACTTGAAGGCAATTGTGAGCAGGGCTCCCCCCAGGAGTGTCAAGGAAGAAGGGTCAAGTACCCTGGCTGAGTGTTCTTGATGACAGCCAGCCCCAGGGCAGCCAGATACCTTGCCTCCCAAAAATCACCTTGTCTAACTGCGAGCATCTTCAATGGACAGCACCTTTCTCCCATTGACTGCCCAAGGAACCTTCTACAGCACAAATCAGTTGATGCTTTGAACATTCAATAATTCCCCCACACATCAAACCCCACCTCTCTAAGGCTCTAAATATCACGCTATCCTCCCACCTATCTTTTGAGTATATCTAGTATTTGCTACTGGGAACACACTTGACCCTTTTTATGTTTTTTTAAATGATTTCTAATTGTACTGAAGTAGCACACAAATATTAATTCTAAAGGCCAATTGCTAAGGATCTTAATAAAGTGACACTCTCCTTTTATACTCTTACCTATTTTGTTGAGTTGGCTTTTATATTTCTAAAGTATATGTCCATATTGCTAATGCATTTTCCTGACACTGGTGTGTCTTTTGTTTTGTTTTGTTTTGTTTGGTAGATAGAGTCTCATTGTGTTTTCTCAGGCTGGCCTATATATCAAGCAATACTTTTGACCCAGCCTTTCAAGAGCTGGGACTCCAGGCACATGCCAGTGTGACTGACTGTGTGTCTTTTCTTCTTCCCCTTTTTTTTTTTTTTTCTTGTAGTACTGGAGATAGAACCCAGGGTCTCCAACTTGCTAGGCAAGCACTCTTCTACTGAGCTATACTTCCAGCCCTTGTATATCTTTGTGTGCGGGGGGGGGGCGGGTAATGGGGATTGAATCCAGGGGTATTCTACCTCTGAGCTACACCCCAGCCCTTTTTATTATTTGTTTATTTTTATTTCAAAACAGGGTTTGCTAAGTTGAGGAGGCTGGTCTCAACCTGTGATACTCCTGTCTCAGCCTCCCAAGTACTGGGATTATAGGTGTATGCCACCATGCCTGGCTGTGTATCCTTTTTTAATTTTTATTTTTTACCAAAGACACACATGTCTGTACAATTTCTAGTCACATAGCACTGGAGGAATTATAACAAACAAACAAACATAATCCCGTGCTCTATTCTTCACCCCCAATTGTCACTCTCAAAAGCAACAACTTTTCAACCTTTTTCACAGCTTTCTCAGTATTTCCCTCCTCATTTCTAATGAACACAGGCAGCGGTAGCGCACACCTATAATCCCAGTACTTGAGAGGCTAAGACAGAAGGGTCACAGATTCAAGGTCAGCACAAGATATCTAGGTAAGACCCTGTTTCAGAATAACTGAAAGGGGCTGGGTGGATAACTCAGAGGTAGAACATTCCCAGGTTGAATTCCAATACCAAAAGAAAAAAGAAAAAGAACATATGTATCCTTCTATTTCATTTTTTAAAATGTGGTACTGAGGATTGAACTCAGGGGCATTCTACGGCTGAGCTACACCCCCAGCCCTATTTTACTTTTTGTTCTGAAACAGAATCTCGCTAAGTTGCTGAGAGTCTTACTAAGTTACTGAGGCTGGCCTCAAACCTGTGATCCTCCTGTTTCAGCCTCCCGAGTATTATCCCAGTAGAGGCATGTGCCAGAGTGCCTGGCTACCTGACAGAAATTTAACACAATAATTTAAATAGCTTTGTCAATGAAATTTTGTTTCATTGTTCATTTTGTTTCATTCTGACTTCCTATTTGCTATAATTTTCCACTTGTGGCATTATGTCAGCACTCAAAGTTTTAGATTTTGGAGCATTTTGGACTTCAGATTTTTGGATTAGGGATGCTTAACCTATAATAAATAAATCATATCAAATATAATTATATTCCCTTTTCTATACAACCTGTGTGTGGAGGGGTACTAGGGATTGAACCCAGGGACATTCTACCTCTGACCTACACCCCCATCCCTTTATTTTATTTTGAAGAGTCTCATTAAGTCATGGAGAGCCTTGCTAAGTCCCTGAGGCTGGTCTTGAACCTCCATTTCTTCTGTCTCAGCCTCCCAAGTACTGGGATTACAAGGCATGTGCCCCCACACCTGGCTTCCTATACAACTCTGTGTGTGTATACTGCTGGAGATTGCAATGTTTTATTCTCCCTGTTATTGATTACTGTCTATTATTTTTACCTTCACGTAGTTCTCTTCAGACAAAAGATCAATTTCTCTGTCAACTCTGTCAGAAGTGCAATTTTGCTTCGATATGTTTTGACACATCAGGCAATCCATCAGACAATTGTTCCCTCAGATCTTCCTGCTGCAGTGTAGGCTGGCTGTTCTCTTGGCCTGCCCTACTGTTGTCCTAAGACCTCTCTTCTCCATCATCTGGGATTTCCCTTCTGAGTTTATATCCACATTTTCCTGGAACATCTTCCTCCTCCTCCTCCTCCTCCTCCTCCTCC
>PVLC010046823.1:0-11306 GCA_004027655.1 Graphiurus murinus | reverse complement strand
TCTTAATTGTGCACACATTACTCTTCATCACAGATATGCACCAGTTCCTGGTGGCAGAAGACCTAAGATTTTGTTACCACAAAATAGTGATGCCACTGAGATTGGGCACAAAGCCAACAACAAGCCAGCACCTCCAGAAATTTGATAAATGTGTCCATGCTTATGGAACAATTAGATAAAAATAATTTACTTTTTTTTTAAAATCATGGTCCCAAGGTCCATAGCAGAGACTTGAGAAAAGTCCTTTCTCTACTCTTACTATTTTCCCATAAGTACAATGAGGTATTTGGAGGTCATACATTCTGGCAGTCTTGGATTTGATGACAGTCACTCCGTTAGGTGTCTTTGGGCTACCATGTTCTTCACAGCAGCCTTCACATCCTTGTTCCTCAGGCTGTAGATGATGGGGTTCAGCATGGGGGTCACCACCCCATAGAAGAGGGAGATGAGCTTGTCTGCAAGGTCCTGCTTGTCCCCCCCCAGCGGGTCCTTGGACTTGGGCTTCCCGTACATGAAGAAAATGGTCCCATAGAAGACAATTACAACTGTGAGGTGGGCAGAGCAGGTGGAGAAGGCCTTTTTCCTCCCCTCGGCTGAGGGGATCCTCAGGATGGTGGCAAGGATGAAGACATAGGACACGCAGATGAACAGGACTGGGAGTGTCAGAAAGATCATGTTGGCCACAACCATGCTGATCACATTGATGGAGATGTCAGCACAGGCCAACTTCAGGACTGCCAGGATCTCACAGGTGAAGTGGTTGATGACATTGTCTCCACAGAAGGGCAGTCTCATCGCAAGGGATGTCTGTACTACAGAATTGATGATACCAGCTGTCCAGGAGCCGGCAGCCATGGGCACATAGGCAGCCTTGCTCATGACCACTGGGTACCGAAGCGGGTTGCAGATGGCCACGTAGCGATCAAAGGCCATCATGCTCAGGAGCACACACTCAGTGGCTCCCATGGCAAAGGACAGAAACATCTGCACGGCACAGGCTGAGAAGGAGATGGTTTTCCTGGGAGTGAGGAAGCTGTCGAGAATGAGGGGGACTGAGGAGGTGGTGTAGCAGATGTCCAGGAAGGAGAGGTTCCCCAGGAAGAAGTACATGGGCGTGTGCAGGTGGGAGTCAAAGATGGTGACCAGGATGAGGACACCGTTGCCCAGCAGAATCACCAGGTACATGGACAGGATGAGCACAAAGAATGTTTTTTCCAGCTTTGGGTGGGCTGAGAGGCCCAGGAGAATGAACCCCGTCACGGGAGAGGTCTCATTGGATCTGACCATGGTGTATCTGTTCTGAAACCTACACAAACTCAGATCAACATCAGTATTCTCTTGCTCTACAAAGGCCCAGGTAGCCAAAAAAGAAAAGAAAACAACAACAACAACAACAACAAAAAAAAACACTTGTTTTTCTGATCAACTGGAGAATAGCCCTAAAATCCGTTCATCTCTATGGGGTTTGGGAAAATATAGTAGAGATAAATACTTAACTTCTGCTTCCAGTAAGAATCAACAAGTTAATTTAGACTAACCCTCCTGCGGAGTACAATGAGAAAAACTGAATAAGATAAAGGGACCATCTGTGTAAAGCATTGGAGAGGCAGTGAAACCATGAGGACTCATAGGGTCATGATTCTGGGAAAAACAGTGGCTTGGAGAAGTCAATCTGGTCCTTGAGGCTGCATTTCCACAGAGGCATTTGCAGCTTCTGGAAGAGGCTGCAGCTTTGTTGACAGCCTCATAGAGATGGGGAAAAGATTTTAAAGTGCAAGGCCCCCCATGCCAGGTCCTTACCTAAAATTCCTCCCTTTGGGATGGGACCCCAAGAGGAAGCACCACAGGAACAAGGGCAAATCAGAAGGAAACGGGCATTTGCAGGTGCTGTAGTTCAGCTTTGAATCTTCTCAAGCTCTGAAATTGGGATGAGGTGGTTCCAGATTTTCAGTGCTCTCAGATACCTAATAGAAGCAAACATAAAGAACATACCATCACCCCAGTCCTGAAATCATTTCTCCAAATACTGTTGTAGATGCCACTGCTGGCACAATTAAAAAAGAAAATGGGTCAGGTATGGTGGTACAAGCCTGTAATCCTAGTACTTGGGAGGCTGAGACAGGAGGACCACAGGTTTGAGAACAGCCTCAGCAAGTAACCTAGTGAGACCTGTTTCAAAATAAAAATAAAATAGGGCTAGGAGTGTGGCTTGGAGATAGAATGCCCCTGGGTTCAATCCCCAGTACCATACACACATACTCACACACACAATACAAGGAGACAACATAAATGAAAACCAACAGAAACAAAAATCCCAGAAAATAAAGCAGCCTTTTCTTTGAAGTACTTGGGAGCCAAGAGGACAACTCTGCTTAGAGAATCATCTCAGGTCACCTTGACATCCTGATGATTCTTTTGTATCCTTTTGTACACCTGGGATCTGTGAGGGGGCCCCTCGTGTGCTGTGGCCTAGCTGGATGAGAGTTTTGATGGAGTCTTTCTTCCTGTCTTCATTCTCGGTCTGCCTGCACCATAGCTGGGGCTTGTTCATGAGACAGTTTGTGAAACCGTAGTCCTGCCCAGGTAGCTCTTCTTTCTGGGAAGCTTACCTCTCTCCTTGGGAATCTAAATGTTCTCAAAACTAGGGTTTGTTGTGGACTAGTAAAAAATTTGCTTGCAACTTTGAGAATGTTGAGGTTTGGGTTTTTTGTTTGTTTGTTTTCAGTACTGGAGATTGAACCCAGGAGCATTCTACCTCCAAGCTACACCCCCAGCCCTATTTTTTTATTCTTTATTTTGAAACAGGGTCTCACTAAGTTGTAGAGGCCTCACTAAGTAGCTGAGGCTGGCCGCGAACCTACAATCCTCCTGTCTCAGCCTCCCAAGTACTGGGATTACAAACCCACCATACCCAGTTAGGGGTTTTGGTTTTATTTGCATTGAACCTAAAATATTTCTGGACTTCCCAGATAGCCATCTCTTTGAGAGCTTTCACTGATCTAGCCCCTTCCTCAATTGTGGCAGGGGGATTTCATGCCTGAGAAGCTCTGAGACACTCCTCTGTTGGTACTTAGCATATAATACCAGGGACCAAGTCAGTGCCATAATAATTCAACTCAAGTTAACAGACATTTTTTGGACATCTATTGTGGCCCAGCCATAATTCTCAGTAATTATGTTGAGGACTACTCAGTAATGAAAGACAGACTCTGACCTCAGAGAGCTCAAAACCTAGTAGGGGAAATAGTCATACAAATAGATTATCAGAACATTACCATCGTCACTAGTCACTATCAATCACAATAGTCACTCTAATGCAGTTAGTAATCACTCCTTTGTCAACATGGAAACCTTCTTAGTGCATTCCTGGCAGGCCTGGGGCTTAGATTTGACAGTCTGTAATCAAGAAGGGGCTCTTTACCTCCCAGCAAGGCTGAATTCATTTTGAAGTAGTTGACCTTTGATACTGAGCTGAAATCTATCTCCTTTCAATTTTTACCTGACCTTCATCTGGAGCCCCAAAAGGCAGTTAACCCCTCTTCTGCATGGCAGCCCTCCAATTACCTAGGAATAGTTTGGCTATAGCATGAAGATAAATGAGAATCAATCTCCTTATTTCCTCCCACAGCCTAAAGAACAGCTATACCTCCTACAGGCAAATACTGATTACTGAGAATGGTCTCAAGCCCGAGGATGGTCCAGGTGCCCAGGACACACTGCCCTGTGACGTATGGGCTGGAGCAGTAAACAGTCCCCTGAGGGAGTGCTCATTCTATGTTGTCCAGTCTTCATGACTCTCCCAGGAACCTGGATCATGCGAAGAAAATATTCCCTCTACATCATCATACTGGATCGTGTGTGTGTGTGTATGTGTGTGTGTGTGTGTGTGTGTGTGTGTGTGTGTGTGTGTGTGTATGTGTGTGTGTGTGTCTAACACTGGGGATGGAACCCAGGGGTGCTCTACCTTTGAGCTACATCCCAGCCCTTTATTTATTTTTTGTTTTGAAATAGGGTCTCCCTAGCTTGCGGAGAGTCTCCATACATTGCTGAGACTGTCCTCAAACCTTCGATTCTTCTGTCTCAGTCTCCCTAGTATTGGGATTACAAGTGTGTGCCCCTGTATCTGGCTTACAGCTCATTGTTATTGTTTGTCTTTGGATTCTATGAAATGGGAAAGAGCACAACAGTTTTAATAAAGAAGGGACAGTTGAGTGAGAAAAGAAGATGACTACCTGTGGGGTTCCTGGCAAGCCCTTGTCCTCTGTTCAGTGATGGGGTGAGGCAGATGATCTTAGAGACTTTCTTTTTGTGTGTGTGGTACCCAGAGGCACTCTATCTCCGAGTCACATCCCCAACCCTATTTTATTTTTTATTTTGAAACTCAAGTTGGGCGTGGTGGCACACGCTTGTAATCCTGGTACTTGGGAGACTGAGACAGGAGGATCACAGGTTTACGGCCAGCCTCAGCAACTTAGTGAGGCCCTTTGCAACTTAGTGAGACCCTGTTTCAAAATTTAAAAAAAGAATAAAATAGGGCTAGGGGTGTAGCTCAGAGGTAGAAAGTCCATGGGTCACTCCCTAGTACAAAAAAAAAAAAAAAAGGAAGGAAAGAAGGAAGGAAGGAAGGAAGGAAGGAAGGAAGGAAGGAAGGAAGGGAAGGAAGAAAGAGGGTCTCACTAAGTTGCAGAGGGCCTCACTAAATTATTGAAGCTGGCTGCAAACCTATGATCCTCCTCTCTCAGCCTCAGCCTCAGACTCCCAAGCTCTAGGATTACAGGTTTGTGCCACCACACCTAGCTATCTTAGAGACTCTTGCAGCTTGATGGGGCTTTCTGATTTTGTGAGAACAATGTCACACCAAATGAAAATGCTTCATCTCCCTTCCTCAAGCCCCTATTTCATTACAGTCAAGACTAATGATAGAAATGTAGTTTGCTTGAGAAATTTTTTGTAGTACTTTTATCAAAACTTGCACTTACCTTTATCAGAAACTTTGTGAGCCAGAAAATTCGATTTCCCAAGCATTTGAAAGAGACTGCATGGCAGAAGCAGCCACATGGGGCTTAAGCACCAGCGTGAGGTCTCAGATCTGTGACAGTTGAGGGGTTCAGCTGGTCCTCTCCCCTCAGCCTTCCTCCTGTGCTCAAGGCACAATATCCAAAGGACTGGCCATCGCCCTGAGAAGTCAATTTAAATTCCACTTTGTTCTTTGGGAACAGTTTAGTCCCTCAAGTCATTTAAAGTTTGGAGGGTGAGTTGTGCTTAGTTTAGAAACTTTCTATCCTTCTGGGATAACATCCCCAAGATCCAATTACGTAGAAGGCACTGCTAGAAGTTTGCTCTCTGCTTCTTCTTTTCCTCCTTCCTTCTTCCCACTCTCCTTTCCTCCCTTCTTTCCATGTCTCCCTTCTTCCTCTCTAAACAGTATAACCCCATCAACAGTTGAAGAACCTGTTGGTCAGTGACTATGTGATTCATCCAGGCCCCCTGTGCAGTGGCCAAGCCCCATCACCCCAGTCTGTGCTTATGCAGTGGCGTGGGGGGAGGGGGTCTGAGTGAAAGACTTATTCTCTCTCTAAATTGTCATCTTGTCACATTAGGAAACTTGAAGCAAGCTGCTATGTTCTCCCTCAATCTACACTGGGCATTCAATTAAGTGACGGTCCTTTCAGCTTCCTATCATCTGCCCAGGTACTCCTGGACCCTGTTGGGAGTCACAGAGTGACTCTGGGTCCAGAGTGTGACCTAGGACAGGGATAGGTCCAGAGGATGGGCACGTTTCCTTACTCAGCACATGCTTATTAAGTGTGCACTCCAGGGAAGGCAGAGCTGTGCAGCTGTGCAGAGGAGCCGGGGGCTCTGCCTTCCGGGAGTGTTCCCTCTATTGACTAGAGAGGGACAAGAAAAGATGCTCACTAAGAGGAAGGCAGTGTTGGGCTGGAGAATGTCTAACTGTGGTGGAAGCTCAGAGAAGACAGGGATCAGACTTTCTAGAGATCTGATGTGTGTGGAGCCGATTCTTACTGACTCACCAATCCCAACTCCTTTCCCTGCTGACAGAACAGCCAGTGAATACTTGGGTTTTGACTGGTCAAGACAGCTTTGTGCTCAGAAATACCCTCATTCTGTGTGTGTGTGTGCAAATGTGATTTGCCAAGGATGGGCAGAGCTGTGTTTATTGTGACTTCCTGAGGACATGTATGGGCAGGACACCTTGTCAAGGCAGAGAGAGCCCTCATGCAGGTATTCTCAGCTGGATGTGCAATTCCTGATGTCGGAATGCTGGTTATCCAAACAATACTCTGGGGCTCTGCAGCTTCATCCTAGGAAGTCACACTCACCTGATATGCCCATGTCTCATTCTGAGAAGGCTCCTTACATTGTTTCTGTGCTCTGTGCCACCAGGTACCCTGACCACAAGGGACTGGTGGCTGGGCCAAGTGGCTACTTGAACCGGGGGCATTCAACAAGGAGGCTCTTCAGTGGCCTGTTGAATAGCCAGACCCCCTAGATCTGCCTCACAGGGAGTTTGAGCTCAAAACTCGAGGACGCAGCAGTTGATGCAAAGCAGGAAGGGGAGGGAGGAGCAAGCAGAGTGACACAAGGATAGAAGGGTGGGAACAGAAACCTGGCCTTCGGTAGCTGGAGTCTGGAAATTGGGAGGAGGGGAGAGGGTAATTTGTTCCAGCTGGAGCAAGAGGCACAAGGCCAGTGTGACTGAGTCTCCAAAATGGCAGTCCCTAGAGCTGAGGTACATGGCCTTGTCCAGAGGCCCATGGGAGCCACTTGGAGTCTGACATGGTGGCACCTGTCCAGCTATGAGGCCTGGCTATACCACTGTTCTTCCATGAGCCCTGCGATATCCCCCAGCCCTTGAGGAAGTCAAGTGTGAGGAGGGGAGGCTCCTGGCGTTCAGTGGGCAGAGGTCCAAGGTGGTTGACATCAGGAATGGGAGCTAGGGACCAATGTAGGAGAGTCCCTCTACCTGCTCACAACCCAAGTGTCCATCTACTACTGGGCTCTTTTTACTCACAAACCTTCTAACACCAAATGTGTGGGGTTCCCTTTTCCTCACTGGAACCAATTCTCTAGCTCTCTGGACACCCACTGGGCATCCTACAATATAATTCTGACACTAACTGCCTGGAGTTGACACAGATCCTGTCTGTTAAGAGCTCCATCCACAAGAGTGCCACTACTTCAGACACCAATTAAAAGCCCGAGCCACTAGCTATAAAGGCAGAAGTGTTCCCATAATTTCTTGCTCAGGGTCAGTAACTTGCTAGAAAGGCTTACAAAACTCAGGGAGTCACACATGGTGGTGCACATTTGTAATCCCACTACTTGGGAGGCTGAGACAGGAGGATCATAGTTTGAGTATAGCCTCTGAAAGGTAGTGAGGTTTTCAGTAAACTAGCAAGACCATCTCCAAATAAACAAGCAAAGTTGAAAAAAGGGGTGGAGGTAAAGCTTAGAGGTAGAATGCCCCTGGGTTTGATCACTAGTAACACACACACACACACACACACACACACACACACACACACACACACACAGAGCAACAACAAAACAAAACAAGAAAACAAGACAAAACAAAAACAAACCTCAGGGAAACACTTGACTTTCATTTACCAGTTGATGAAAGATATAAGCCAGGAACAGTTAAATAGAAGAGCTGCATAGATATGAACAAGGTATGGAGGAAGGGGTGGGGAGACTGCACCGTCTCTGGGGTGCCACCCTCCCAGCACCTCCAAGCATTCACCAACCCGGGAGCTCTTGGAAGCCCTCTGGTGTGGGTCTTTTTAAGGCAGTTTCTTTCTGCAGGCACAGCAATTAAATCATTGGCCACTGGTGATTGAACTTGTCCTCCAACTGGCTCCCTCCCTGCAGTCAGGGGATAGGGCCACATCTTCCCCAATCACATGATCCACTCAACCCTCCAATCACATAATCTGTTCCTCTGGCACAGCTCCAATCTCTAATTTATCTAGTGGTGCACAAAGTGGTACTTTATTAGCATAAACTCAAGTATGATTGAAAGAGGCTTATAATGAATAACAAAAGACATTCCTCTCACCCCTATCACTCAGGAAATTACAAGAGTTTTAGGAGCTGTATGCCAGGAACTGGGGATGAAGAGCAAATGCATATATTTTTGTTATATTATAGTATCACACCCTTATTCTTACTTCATAGGGTAGGGAGCATTAACTAAGACAAGATTTGAAAAACTGTTATAAGTTACTGGCAACTCTTATTAATATTAATGCTTCACCAGTATCTCAAATACAGTAAGTCCAATTGGCTGTAAACTCCTCACAGAACTATTTCCTATTCATTTATTTCTTTCCACAAACCAGCCTAGAGCTGGACACAGTGGATGTATAGAAACTGCATACCAAAATGTCAGAAGGAACCTGGAATTTGAGACAGACAGGCTTCTCTCCTTGTCTTCATAGCTTTCTTCCAGTTCTCAAAATTTGGTGTGCAGAGGAGGGAAAATATTATTTCCTCCTAACCATCTTAGGTTCATTGGTTGGGGCCCTTCAAACAAAAGATAGATCAATAAGAAAAAAAAGCGTACAAACTTATTAAATATAAGTTTTACATGATACAGGAACCATCATAAAAAATGAAGACCAAAAGAAACAATTGAACTCAAGTATTCTTTATAGTAGGTTTCTGAAATGGAAAATAGTGGAGAAATATGAAAGGATAGAAAAGAATGAGCTAAGTGTACTGAACTAGGGGAAGTAGGCAGGCCTATTTGCTAAGATTACTTTTGGTGTCTCTGTGTCTTTGGAGGTAAGCATGTCCTCTTGTTCTAGGTATAAAAAGGACACCTCTCATGTGGGGGTCTTATAACCTGCTTCAGAAGAGGTCAGAAAAAAAATTCTTTTTTGGTTTTATAACCTGTGTCAGATGAGAAGAGCAGGGAAAGGTCAAAGAAACCTTCTTGAACCTGCTGTTTGTGTTAGTCAGTTTTCTATTACTGTAACAAAAAACCTGATAAAATCAACTTATAACTAGGAAAGCTTTATTTTGGCTTACAACTTTGGAAGTTTCAGTCCATGATTAGTTGTTCCTGTTGCTTATAGGCCAGTGGCACATCAAGCTGCTTACCTCATAGCCAGGATGCAAAGATAGAAAGCAAAACATCATGGTCCCATTATCTCTTAAAGGACATGCCCCTAGTGACCAGAAGACCCCCTACTGGGCCCCACCTCTTGAAGTTCTGTCATCTTCCAAAAGTGCCATGTCTGGGGACATTCCAGACTCAAACTCTAGCACTTCTTCACAAATTCCTTTAGCTTAAAATATTGAATATGTCAGGATGCTGGATTTGGGGGTAGCATGTCCTGAACCTAGGAGGGTATCTTAGCCATTATTGAGTCCTAACTCTCCTGTTTCTTCTGTCCCAGATCTCTTTCTAAACCCTACAATTTCTTAATTTTAAATGTCTCCCATGGCCCATGTGTCCTCCATCCCTGTTATTTTCATCCCGGGCTAGTTCCACACAGTCCTGCTGGTTCCTGCCTCCTGGACAGCTCTGTGGGACTCTTAGTCATGTGTTGGTCTACAGATAGGTACACTCTGCTGGCATTCTGTGAAGACAAAGGCCCATTTCTGGTCATCATGTCCCCCATCCACCCTAATTCTCTGGTGCCAGGTACATATGATGTGTTTGTAGCATAGAGATTGTTTGGAGTGATGGGAAAGTTGGTAAGAGAGAAAGACAGACAGACAGACAGACAGACAGACAGACAGACAGATCTGGTCACTGGGGAAAGGGAGAAGATGCGTGGGTGGCTACAATCACTGAGACCTGACTTTTCTTCCCTTCTAGATGCTTTGAGGGTCAGTGATAGAGCCCCCTTGAATCAATCATTGTGATCAAAGCTCAGGAGAATTCTGAGCATCTGGCACTTGAAAACTTTCTGAACCAAATCTCCTTGTAGTGAGAGGAGAGCTTTGGGCAGATTTACACATGGTGCCTAATTGGGTCTATGGGGTGAAGTCTAATCTTTGAACTGCTCACCAAACTTTAAATTGCTTCTGGGATAGGAGCTGGCCCCAAAGCAACCCGGCCCTAGGTTCCTGAGAGAGTCTTTATGGGGCCTCGTGGAGAGCAGCATGGAGCACAGAGGAGAGAGGGTGCCGGGCCCTGTGGCAGGGCATGGCTTGCTAGCTTGCCCTGGGTGCAGCCTCCTTCAGGTTGGGGCTCCTAGGTGAGTCTCCGGCTTGAGAGCCAGCTACTGTCTCCTTGTCTCACTGAGCTTCAAGATCAGGCAAGGGCTTCTGGGGCTGGGGCTGCACCTTGGACCTTTCTATACTCAGGGTCATTTTGAGACACCAAGAGTGAGACGAGCAGATGCCATGTGAGCTGTGTGCATCTAGGTGTCACGAGGGCGGCTCTGACAGATATGCCCTGTATGGCCTGCTTGGTTATGGCTAGGCAGCCCCCAGATGGGCAGGTACCCCTAGAACCAGCCACTTGGCCTGAGACCTCCCACCTCCACCGGCCTGCCTTCCTGCAAGCAATAGATGCAGCCTAGACTGGATCCCAAACTGGGTGAGTGCCAGATGACCCCTACAGCCAGCTTTTCATCATTTGGGGTAGGGGAGGCTGCATTCAGAGAGCTCAAGGAGGGATTGACAGTGGATTGGGTCAGGTGACAAGGCCTCTATTTCCAAAGTTCGGAAGGCTGCAACTGTGGCAAGGGAGCAGGCATAATTTGCTCAAGTCCAGAAGGCAGATTCAAGCTCAGAGGAGGACGGGAGAAGTTAGAAAAGGCAGAATTCAGTTCCCTGAAGAACTCTAACAACCCAGGCTTCCTGACAATGACATTGCCAGGGACTTTTTTTTTTTTTTTTTTTTTGCGGTACTGGGGATTGAACTCAGGGGCATTCTACCTTCAAGCTATACCCCCAGCCCTATTTTTTTATTTTTTATTTTGAAACAGGGTCTCACTAAGTTGCAGGATGCCTCACTAGGTAGCTGAGGCTGGCCAGGAACCCAGATCCTCCCATCTGAGCCTCCCAAATGCTGGGATTACAAGTGTGTGCCACCACGACCAGCTGCCAGTGACTTCTTGTTCAAAACATTCAAACAGAAGTTGAGCATTCACTAACTGGACAAAAGATCCCTGGGATGGTGCTGTGGGGTACAGACTACACTGGTTTAATGTCAGAGGATCCTGCTGAACCTTAGTTTCGGCCTCATCTCTTAATCCCTGATATCCCGAGATAACTTCTTCTGGATCCCATATCGTTACCAATGAGAAAAAAGCTCCTCTTCTTCA
>PVLC010046822.1:0-10000 GCA_004027655.1 Graphiurus murinus | reverse complement strand
CTGTTATCTTCTTTGCAGTAGATTCTTCAGCAGTGTTGCTGTGTGTCCACACAGATGGTCCAGGACATCATGGTCTTTAATGCTTCCTGGCCTTTCCATCTGCATTTTCCCTTGCTAAACTTCACTTCAGCATTGCCTTTCATTTTTTGTGTGCTTTAAACACTGATGCTTTCAGGAGACTTTTCTGATGCTCACTATGCCCCCATTTTGTGCTCTCATGACAACCTGTGCATGCCTCTGCATTTGTGCTTGTCTTCATCTCTTAGCATATTTTGTTGTTTTCATTTGTTTTTGTATTCAGGTGCCTGGTGCAATATAGGCCTTGAGTAAATGTTTGATAAATTATGAAATACTCTTGAGTCAGATTTTTTTTTTTTTTGTGTGGTACTAGGGATGGAACCCATAGGCATTCTACCACTGAGTCATACTCCTAGCCCTATTTTAATCTTTTTTTTTTTGTGGTACCGGGGATTGTATTCTACCTCTGAGCTATACCCCAGCCCTATTTTTTATTCTTTATTTTGAAACAGGTTCTCACTAAGTTGCAGAGGGCCTCACTAGGTAGCTGAGGCTGGCCTCGAACCTGGATCCTCCTGTCTCAGCCTCCCAAATGCTGGGATTACAAGCGTACACTACCACGCCCGGCTTATTTTAATCTTTAATTTGAAATACAATCTCACCAAGTTGTAGAGGGCCTCACTAAGTTGCCAAGGCTGGTCTTGAACCTGCAATCTTCCTGTCTCAACCTCCCAAGTACTGAGATTACAAGAGTGCACCACCACACCCACCTTGAGTCAGATTTTAATCTAACCTAAGAAATACTTTTCTGACAATTATTCAAACTTGTCTAAGACTCCTTAAAATAAAGTAAACATTTAAGCATAGTGAATTTTGTATCTGCCAATTTTTATGATAACTGGAATGTTAAGTATTTAAGTAGCTAATGAAATTAGTAAACTAAATTCAGTTTTTCTTTTACTTCAGAAGGATGCATAAGTGCACAAGAAATAAATACCAGGGCATCTTTCTGTTATTAGTATAATAGATACCTTCTTGGAAATGTGGAACATAGTTGTTTGATATAATTTTTAAGAAACTCTTTTAGAATGCTAACCCTGGAAATGCTATTCATTTAGGCCAGCTGTCTTATTTTTGTGGTTGGTCAGCATCGGGCAAAGAGGAGGAAAGCTTCCCCCGCGCCAACATACACACATTGTAAATAAAATTTACAGTAAATTTTCAAGTAACCTTTCATAGGGTACTTGCAAAGGCTCTGCCTGCTCATGTATCCTATGAAAGAGGAAACAGTCCCATTTACTGGGTGTGATACACTGGAAAGTTTGGCTTTAGAGCAGATCCTTAAGGTCAACCATTTTGGATTTGATTTAAATCAGAAGAAAATTGCTTAGTATGATGATGCTTATTCAAGTAGGTTTAGACTACATTTGGCCTCTACTTGGTCAGGATTAGTTCCTTAGAAATATAAAATGATGCAAGGGTTTAAAAAGTACTTTTGTTGTTTTCTAACATTTCAAATGCAAAGCAAAAAGAATGTTAATTTCAAAATCATATGCTCAGAAGATTTTTTCAAGCTACACAAATATGAACTGATGTTAAAATTTTTCGTTAAGTGGTCTAACTATTTAATTGAATTATTTGTAGGATGAAAATATGATCAACTTCATCAAAGGTGGACTCAAAATTAGAACAAGTTACCAAATATATAAGTAAGTTAAAAAGTGAAATGTGGCTTTTAAATTATTCTTGTGGTTATTCTATTTTCTTTTTCAAAATTCTCATTAACTTGTATGAGTAGTTTCTTAAAAAAATATATAATCTTGGTAAAAATGCACTTGATTTTTAGTTGAGTAAATATTCAATGCCATAGGAAAACAGAATTTAAGTTTAAATATAGTTTTAATAGCAAAATAGTGGAAAATAAAGTGACTGACATAATTTCTGATCAGAAAATCCTAATTTCTCTCTCCTAAGAACAGTTTATATATTTCAAGTGACAGGTGTATCCTTGGTCCAGACTCCAGAGCAGCTCTGTCCAATAGAACTTGTGGTAGATGGAAATGTTCAATTTATATGACTCTTAATGGTATCCATATCTTTTGTGTCCTTACTGAGTTTTATCATTTCATGAGATATTAAAATCTCTAACTTTGAATGTTAAATCATCCATTTTTCCCTTTAGTTCTATCAGTATTTTCTTTGTATATTTATATTCTTTGTATATTTGTATATTATATTTGTATCTGTTGTTAGGCTCAGATATATTTGTAATTGTTCTATTTCCCCAATGAATTTGCCTTTTTATTCATTATAAAATGTCCCTATTAGCCAGGCATGGTGGCGCACACTTATAATCCCAGCATTCGGGAGGCTGAGACCTGAGAATCCAGGTTCGCGGCCAGCCTCAACTACTTAGTGAGGCACTCCGCAACTTAGTGAGACCCTGTTTCCAAATAAAGAATAAGAAATAGGGCTGGAGGTATAGCTTGGAGGTAGAATGCCCCTGAGTCCAATCCCCAGTATCACAAAAAATAAATAAATAAAATAAAGAATAAAAAATAGGACTGGGGGTGTAGCTTGGAGGTAAAATGCCCCTGGGTTCAATCCCCAGTACTACAAAAAAAAAAAAAAAAAAAAAAGTCCCTATTTAACTATCATAGTATTCTATCATAGTATATATCATAGTAACTATCATAGTATTTTTTCTAATACTAATGTAGCCATACATGCTTTCTTATAATTAGTTTTTGCATGGTATGTATCCTTTTACTTTGTCTACTTTTGTTTTTGTATTTAAAGTGCACTTCTTCTAGATGGGAATATTTGGGCAATTACAATTGTGACTACCATTTTGCTTTTTCTCTTGCCTCATCTCTTTCCTCTTTTTCTCCTCTTTTGCCTTAATTGAAAATTCCACTGTAATCCTTTATTGTCTTCTTACCTATTTATTTTTTGATGTCGTGATCATAATGCCCTTTTTAACTTATCACAGTCAACTTAAGAGTTAATACTGTACCACTGTACATAAAATATAAGAACTTTGCAGAAGTATAGTTTCACTTGTCACCTTTATTGTCCTTTATGCTATTCATGTGCTATATAGTACACTTGTATATATTATATTCCCCATTTACATATCAGGCTTTTGCTTTAAGCAGTCATATGTTGTAATCCTCTCTAGCCATATTTTCACCATTTTTGGCATTCTTCATTCATACCTGTTTCTTTTCAGGCTGAAGAATTTCTTTAGCATTTCTTGTTTTGTATGTCTGCTTTCAACAAATTCTGTTCATTTATTTGAAATTATCTTTACTTTTCCCTTCATTTTCAAGAAGATTTTTCTAAATTTAACATTCTGAGTTAATGGGATTCATTTTTCTTCTTTTGGTCCCTTATACTGCCATTCCATTGTTTAAGACTCTCATTATTTGTGATCAGAAATTAGTTGTCATTGTTTTATGGGTTCCCTTTTATCTAATGTGTCATTTCTTCTGGCCTGTTTGAAGACCCTTGTATTTTTGAGTCTTAGTAGTTTGACTATGATGTTCTTAAGTATGCTTTTGAGAAATCTCTAATCATTATTTCCTAAAATATTTTTTTTCAGCCCTGTTCACACTCTTTCCTCTCCTTCTGAGATTCTTATTACACATTAGCCTGCCTGATTTTGTTCAATAAGTCACTGAAGTACTGTCTTTTTTTTTGTGGTACTGGGTATTGAATTCAGGGGCGTTCTACCTCCGAGCTACATCCCCTGCCCTATTTTTTATTCTTTATTTTGAAACCGGGTCTCGCTAAGTTGCCGAGTGCCTCACTAGGTAGCTGAGGCTGGCCACGAACTCGGATCCTGCAGTCTCAGCCTCTCAAATGCTGGGATTACAAGCGTGCGCCACCACGCCCGGCAAGTACTGTCTATTAAAAGAAAAAATTATCCCAACATCTGTTTCATCTTAGAGTCAATTTCTGTTGACTGCTTTTTCTCTTTACTATGTCAAAACATATGTCATGGCTTTCTGTTTATTCTCCTGTCCAATATTTAGATATTTATATAGAGCCTCTGTATTGTTTTCCTTTCTCTGAAGAATACTGATTTTTGTTCTAGAAAGGCTTTAATTTGCCTAGACCTAGTCTGCAAACTCTTACTTATGGAGTGACCAGCACCTGGGATCTCTGTTTTATTATTTCTGCTATCTTGCTTCTGCTTTTCCTTGGAATCTACTTAGTGCTCACATTGCTTATGGATCAGCTACAAATTTGAATGGGGCTTTAACACAGATTTTGGTCTTTTCCTTCTATATGTTTCTTCTATATATGGAAATTTCCTGTTACCTTACAGCTGTTCTGGCAGTCTCTGGCTTTTCATGTCAATAAGACTATGGCTTTCAGTTTAAGTTCCAGGTACCCCACACTGAATGGACTGGGCACACTTTCAAGTATATAGCCATACAAATGTAATGTATATTCCAGTTATTCCCTGATTTGAAATTAAGCTCCTTCCCAGTCTCTGCCTACTTTTTTCCCATCAGTTTTCAATGTCTGCAGAAATGTTTAAATATATATTTAGTATATTTTGAGACTATAGAATCGTTAACTGTGGGAGGGTTAATTAACACAGCTACCCTGCCATTACTGCAAGCAGATCCCTATTACTGGCAACAGAACTGAAATTTAGTATTTTAAGAGATACTAGTACCCAAAATAATTTATGAATTTGTTTTCTATTCAAAATCCTGCAGGGGCAGGGAAGAGATTTTGGAAACCTGACGTCTTGTTTTTAGATTTCCTCTCAAAATATTTCATAGAAGACAGAAAAGAAGGTTTAAGGGTGATTGCTTTTCTAGTTATTAAAACTCCTCATTACATTTCCAGAAAGTATAGTTGTCAATTGATAAGTAGTTCCTGGTTATTAACAATTTTTATATCTTGGTTATTGTTTTAATTTGTATTCTTCTGATTAAACATTTGCCTTTTAAAGAGATGTGAGTGAGAAAAAGAAATATATAAAAAAGAGTTTAAAGTAAGAGATGGATAGAGTGGGGAAAAACAAGACAAACGGGGCCACTGTGATGGAATTTGTTTTCTTCTTTCAGTCTTTCCCAGTCACAAGCTCTAATTTATCTGGCCTATTTGAGACCTTGGAAGTCATGCTGGAATTCAAATTCTTTTTGCCAGTAGCATCTCAGTTCTGGGTGGAAGGTAGGGCTGTGTCATGTACACAGCAGCTGAAGAACTGAGCTGAGGTCTCCTGTGAAACACTGTCAGAAAGCTGGGAGATCGCAGCCCTCTGGTCCTGTGACTCCTGAGTGGAGCTTGCCGGCCTTTCAGCCTTTCTTTAATCTGCCAAACACTAAAAATGTGTGTCCTTTTTCCTTCATGATTATTACCCAGGGTTTTTTTTTTTTTTTTTTTTTTTTTTTTTTTTGGCACCAGGGATTACACCCAGAGGCATTCTACCTTCAAGTTACACCCCCAGCCCAATTTTATTTCTTATTTGGAAACAGGGTCTCACTAGGTTGCCAAGAGCCTTGCTTAGCTGCCAAGGCTAGCTTTGAACCTGTGATCCTCCTGTCTCAGCCTCCCAAGTACGAGCATTACAAGCGTGTGGCGCCACCCCCGGCTATCCAGGAGTCTTAAGCGTAAACTCAGAATCATCTATTTAAAAATTCTGTGGTATTTCTTCTAATGACATTTATAGTAAGTGTAAAAGTTGATTTAACATTTATTTTCAGAGTCATGGAAAACTTATAACCTTTTTTTCTTCAACACAGAGAATGTCTTTCTATCCTGCATGTAATTCAAAAGAACAAACTTGAACAAGAATTCTTCTATGAGTTTGAAGGAGGTGTCAAGCTTGGAACAGGAGCCTTTAATTTGGTAAGAAAATAAATACACAGAAATGAGAACCTTTTGAGAAGCCAAGGTTTCCAGTAGCATTTCTGTTACATACTGCATTTGAACCTTCTCTAATGCATTTGAACTTATTCACGAACCTACACCTGGGTTTAGTGGATCAGGCTGAAGTGCACCAGTGTTCCTATGTTGTGACCTACACGGGGCCTTGGCCAGTATTTGTTGTAAAGTTCTGCACATGCTTGAGTAGCTTTGGATTGTTCCATGTAAGGGCAGCATGTAGCACTCTGAGTGGACCAGTAAGGATTTTAGTATCAAAGACCTTGGAATTTAATTCCATTTCTATATCAGAGATGCCTCTGTTATGACAGTGGCAGCTCCAGAATTAAAAATAAGTGAGGGAGTGATAAAACTTGACGAATGATTTTCAGGGATCTCTGAGAATATGAAGAGTCTAGTTAGAAATCTGTCTAATTTTAATATATTATTTAGAGGTTCTGAAAATTTATGAAGATTGACTGGAATTGGTGAGGAAAATAAAGTGGTAGAGAGAGAATTATACAGCAGTGTATTACCACCATGACCACCTTTTTCATGAGCCTATTGTGCGGTGGGCAGCCTGAGAAAGAGGCAGACTATCCGTGGAATGGGTCATCCTACCCACTTCGTTTATTAGAGTCCTCAGCATTCACTTGGGACACAGATAACTTCACATTTTCTGCCCTTCAGAGAGGTCTGCTCAGTATCTCTTCCCTAGGCCTTCTTGTAGCCAGTTTTCCAAACGTGTTCTTTCCAAGTCCCTGACCATCTAGCCAAACCATTGGCCACAGTCCCCGAATTGGTCTATAATCATGTGTACAGCCACTCCCGCTTCCAGTTAAAGTGTTCAACCAGGTTCACTGCCACGGAAATTCTCCTAGCGGGAGAATTTTGCACCTCCTCCTGGGATGTCTCAGAAAGGAGCTGTAGTGCTGCAGTCTGGAAGTGGGGAATGGCTTTCTTGCCATTACATAACCCCACATAAGAGGAGCTGAGCCTGTTTTCTGTAAAGAACCAGGGAAAGGACAGGCTTCGTTTTCTCCTTAAAAATATTTTTAAGCTCACTGCCTTTATATATGAAGTTAACTCATAAATAATAGTTATTATACTATATAGTGTTTGAGACATATCTAGTGGTTTAAATTTGTTTCTTATATTTTATATTACTGAAACATTAAAACTTGTGTGTTGTTTGGAGTTACTATTTGTCTACAATGAGCTATAGTAACACACATACACTATATATATATTGTTTATATATATATATATATATATATATATATATATATATATATATGTTTTTTTTTTTCTTACAGATGCTGTCCCTTTTACCAGCAAGAATTATCAGATTACTAGAATTCATTGGATTTTCTGGAAACAGGGTACAAATTTAATTGTATCTTAATTTTGACAGGGAAGATAAAATGTGGAGAAAGCAACATGTCCTTATAGGTAGCATGATAATTATTGGCAATTTGTTTGCAAGACAATAAAGAACCATTGGTCTTTGATCCTATTTTTCAGGAATTATGCATTTTTTTTGTTGTTGAAAGTTAAAAATCTTGCCTTTCTTGCCTAAATTCTAGTTTTAAAATTATGTTGTTTTAGCCGGGTATAGTCAGGCAGGTTTGTGATCCTAGTACTTGGGAGGCTGAGACAGGAGGATTGCAGGTTCGTGGCCAGCCTCAGCAACTTAGTGAGACCCTGTTTCAAAATAAAAGAATAAAATAGGGCTGGGGTATAGCTTGGAGGTAGAATGCTCCTGGATTCTATTTGCAGTAACACACACACACACACACACACACACACACACACACACACACACACACAATTATGCCTTACTAATATTGCTGCTTGCTGGATCTATATTACTCCTATGTGGTTAAAATATGCTTTCCTAGCTGGACATGATGGCACACCCTTGGAATCCCAGTATTTGGGAATCTGAGACAGGAGGATCACAGGTTCACAGTCAGCTTCAGTTACTTAGTGAGAATAAAAAATAGGGCTGAGGGTGTATTGTGGAAGTAGAATGGCCCTGGCTGGGTTCAATCCCCATTATTGGCAGAAAAAAAAGCAAGCCTTCTTAATATTTTACTAATCCTAGAGTTGTATTCAGTAAAAACAAATAAATTAGGCTAGGTTTCTATGTCTAACAGTTTATAATTCTAACAGATCAAATAGCATGGATCAAACATATTTGGCATAATTTAGATTTCTATGTTTTTTAATAAGTCTGTGAAACCAAGTGTGGAAATTTGTGTCCACAATATTCAGTGCACTATTACAAGAGTTGCCTCATTGCAGAAGCTTTCTGTATTAGTCAAAGAGCAGATTTTGAGGTATGTAATGAGAACAAGTACAAGAAACTATATTTTCCTGTTTATTCTACTGCATATGTTCTCCACAGGCTATTATGTATTCATGGTGATCTGTATATTTTGACTGCCATTCATCTTCTACCAGATTCCTTCAGTAGCTCCATGTTTCCTCTTTCCCTTCTTCCTCCCCTCGGGGTACTGGGGATGGAACCCAGGGCCTCAGGTGTGCTAGGCAAGTGCTCTACCACTGAGCTGTACCCCCACCCCAAGACTGCCTCTTGAATAAAGTCCAGACTAGCACATGGCTTGAAGGCCCCCATGACCTGATTCCAGCCAGTGTTCAGCTGTACTGCTCAAGCTTTTCACTTTCCCAGCACTCCTGCTGAACTGGACAATTGGTTGTTCCCTAATCAGGCCCTGAGATTTCTTATTTTTGTGTTTCTGCTGATCTCTCTTTTGGATATCTTCCCCAACCAGCTTTCTCCCAAATAATTTTTCTCAAGGGCTGTCCATCCATGAGATTTGAGAAAAAGGCCATCAATTCCGCAAAGCTTTCCATTATACTCCCCAAGGAGGCTAAACCATTCTTAGCTTTGAGAATAATGTATTCATCTTATGGCAGTTGCTCTATATTCTTTCTTTCTTTTTTTTTTTTTTTTTTTTTTTTGGTACTGGAGATTGAATTGAGGGACATTCTATCTTTAAGCTACAAACTATACCCCTAGTCCTTTTTTATTTTTCTATTTTATTTATTTACTTATTTTTCTGTTTATTTTTGTGTGTGGTACTGGGAATAGAACCAATCAGCATTCTATATCTGAACTACACCTACAGCCCTACTTTATTTTGAAACAGGATTTCACTAAGTTGCTGAGGGTGTCAGACCTGCAATCCTCCTACCTCAGCCTCCCAAGCATTAGGATTACAGGCGTGTGCCACCATACCTGGCAATTGCGATATTTAAAAAACAAAAAACGTGTTTGTGTACTGTCTTCCTTTATTTGATGTCAAGATCTTTGCAGATGTAGAACCGTGTTTGTTCATACCCATTACAGTACCTTACACTTGGATCCTCAATATATTTTAAATAATATATTTTTTTTATCAGAGAAATGTAACATTTCTCTGAAATGAGCACTGTTTTTTTTTCCCTAGAATCACATGCTATAAAAGGATTTGTGAGATTGTCTTTAGCCAGTTTAAGATATAAAGTTGGTTTCTGGTTAGACATTATCCCTATTCTAAGCTTCTCAAAAATAAACTTCAACTTTATGGAGGGATATCTGAATTAGCACGTGAAAGTTTGTAGATATAATTTTTAAGTTGTGTTCTTCTCTTTCTAAAATGCATTTAATTCCCACAGGAACTGGGCCTCCTGCAGTTACGGGAAGGTGCATCAGGGAAGAGCATGAGGTCTCCACTGTGCTGTCTGACCATCCTAGCTTTCCACACTTATATCTCCCTCATACTCGGTAAGGGCACATTATACTGTGTGTCATTGAAAGTTAATCATCTTTAATCTGAATAAGTAAAAGTGTAGAAAAATTAGTAAAAGCTAGTAGCCCTTATCTGTTTGTTTATTTATTTATTTATTAGTAAAGATGGAAAATAGTAACATTGGCCAAGGTGACATTTGGCAGAGGGAGTGGGCTGGTTCTTTTCATTGAACATTTCTTATTCTCAGCTAAAATTTCAGTATTGAGGTGATCTGTTTTTTCATATTTAATCTAGATTTCTTTTTTTGTGGACAGTTAAATTTGGGGCTAACATATGCT